>JBBPNR010000729.1:0-17743 GCA_038091015.1 Boletus vermiculosoides
GTATTTATAAGTCTGTGGAATGGCGATCACACAATGAAGGTATCTTGATACATACCAAAGGAACCGGTACGGCAACCATGGTGTGGTTAGCGGTCCCAAATAACTCTTCCATTTCACGCCGGCAAAGTTCTCTTTGGTATGAAGGGGACGTCTGTCGCGAGAAGATTGTGCTGCTAGGGGGTACAGGGTGGCGATTCATATATGCGTCCGCCCATTCCGTATCTGCAGAGTCCTGTGTGATCTGTTGTAAATGTTCAGTAGGTATGACGGAGCATGAAAGTATATCCTAGAACGCACTGTGCGGATTGGTATGACAGCCATGGTAGGGTTCACAGTCTCGCACATCGAGCCCTGCACATGGCATGGTTCCCGTCGAGATGGAGCGTACATGGCCCGGGGGAATTGCAATGGTAAGTGGGATGAGTTGCACCTTTGCAGTCCACTTTATGTGGGCGTAAGTTAGTGCAAGGCCTCTCCAAAATTCCAATGATAATTAGTTTTCGGAGGGCTGGAGACACGCTAGTCGACTGCATGGTTCTCTGAAAAGCCGAACGAACTTCGCTCATTTCTGTTTTTAGTAGAACCTTATAGAAGTGCGGCGCAAGCAAACTTAATCAGTTTGCGCGAGATCTCGCCTGAGGTTTCCCGATCGAGTGTTCGTTCGATGTGCCTGATAGCGGACCTGATCTTGGGCGTTTAGCAGATGGTTGAATAAGGCGAACCTGACAATTGTGATTTTCGCGCTGACCGTATGACCACATTAAGATAGATGATGAGACGACTCTCTCATCCGTGCACTCTCTTGTAACTCTTCGTCGGCCAACCATCAAATTGGAAGCAATCCCAATATGGCTGGAATTTTCTCAGCGAAACGGCAATGCTGATGAAGCAATGGACCGGTCCTGCCGACCTCTCCCTATTAGTCTGACAATTGAGACCGGTTATAGTTTCCTGCTCGCCATCCTCCAATCACAGCTCTCAAATGACCGCCGTCATTTCAAATGGCCGGGAACCACGGATACCGACGTCACCCCAAGACAGTTCTTTGGAGGGACGCGATTGGAGGACCACTCAATTGAATTGCGGCTGGTTCTCGAGGCCGCAAGGGGGATTTGGGTGCGGCGAGGTCCGCGGGTGGCTATTTCCAAACCGGGAAAGCCGCTCCATCGGAGGCTTGCAGACCCCTTGGAACCGGCGCGCGGTGGCCGAGCAAAACGTTCGAGAGAACCAAATTTCATGTCGTTCTTCACCAATTCCTTTCTCTCTCCAACATGTCCACCACTCTTACATCTCCCCCCGCCTCCGGGTACTCTGTTCCACACTTTGCCACCTCATCGTCGGCATCACTCCCTTCGGCGACTCCCAAAGCACCCCCGAAACCAAAGCCCGTCAACGTCTTTTCCAACGACGGCTCCTTTCCCGAAAGGTTCCAGTGCAGCAAACAGGTAAGAAATGTCCCTCATCTCCCAAACAATCCCCTACCTCGTCCTTTTTTGTTCCATTTACCTTTGTGTGCACGTGCAGGAAGAAGAAGATAGCCGGAAAGCAGAAGAGGCGCTTGCAAAGTCAGTTTTCGTCTCTCTGATCCCATTCGTAGCTGATATCCTTCTTTCTTTCATCACGATCGTGTGTGCGCGTGTGTGCCAGGAAGAAATAATTTGCGAACAGATTTGTGTGTTGTCTCGTTCGGCCTCCTCAATCCCAATCTCATCTCCGTCCCACAGAAAAAGCAGGGCAAGCATCCACCTCCACCCGATTCCTCGCCCGCAGTAACAAGCACAGATCTCGACCCCAACCCTTCCAAGAAACCCAAACTCGACGACGCCGCGCCACAAAGTCAGTCTCATTTCCCACTGTCATCTTCGTCTCTTGTCACTTCTATTTTCTTGCTCACACTTTCGTTATGCCCAATCCTCGGCGGCATCTAGGTTCAGAATACCAAAAATAAGTACGCGAGCACACAAATCACGTTCTCAAAGACACTGGTACGGGCGTTCGTCTATTGATCAAGTAATCTGTATCCTATACCTGTCCTCATCTCCAAGCTGATCACAGTAAGTGATCTCTGTTTCATCCCACGTATGCGTTCGGGTACGGGTGATTAACGGTTTAGCGAACGAGTTTAAATAGGTTCAGAGTAATTACCACAGCGTCCGGCGTTGGTGGTGCCCATGCTGCTTCTCGCGCACCCTGTTCCGCGCGTGCTTCCATGTATACCAATTCTATCCATTGCCTAATCCAGCTTGTTGATGAATTGAACAAAGTGCTGATCCTGAGATCAACTTCGGGAATGGCTTGTCGATCAAAGGATTAGATGTACATGACGGTATGCAACTAACACATGGTTTACATGGTAAAGCAAAGCGAGCGATATATTATAGAGTGAACGTAATGACGCTCCAGACAATGATCTCTTTGACAGGAAAAAAGAAAAGAAGAACGTCTAGTAGTATGTACCTAATACTTCGAGTACCCGATACACTTAACAAAAACACGTCAGTCATCCTGTATATCGACGAGCACGCACAAGCGCGCTCACCTTGACCCTTGACCTGCCCGCTCTTCAGATCCTCCAGCCGATGAAGCCACGCACGCGTTGACACAGCAATTACGCGAAGACGTGAGACAGAAAATGCCATTGCAGGTGTCCAAAAATGGATGTCTCTGTGCCGCCTTGGGGAAGACTTGGAACGATATCCTGAGGTAAGAATGTGGTCGCGGTCGTTGAGTGAGCAAGAGACAGAGGGATCCAGTCCGTTTGATGTTTGTGATCACCGCCCGGATCACGTTTCAGACTGGTCGCTGTCTAAGTGGAGGCTGTGGAGCATGGGAAACAGCCTCGAACACATCCACAACCACCCGCGAAACCACCCCATTTGTAATAGGATCCTCGTGCAGCTATGAAGCGCAACTAGGTACTTGCACGACGTACATGACCAGTTATTGGCAGGGAGATCCTCTGGAAGAGTCCACGAGGCACCCAGTTTCCCAACCCGGTCGTCCAATCTTCATTCCTTGGCTGACGGCCATTCGAAAAAGTCCCGCCAAGGCTCACGATGAACGTATTCTCCCCCTACCTCCATCACAAGCATGTGCGTCCCGATCGTCACCGAGATACAACCCCTTGAACCCGTCTGGCACGAGGTGTTGATTGTCGAAGGTGAAAAACTGGATGCCGCCAGTGCCAAACGCGTAGCCGCTTTCGAGGGTGTCTCCTGCAGCCGGTGGTCGATCACCGATAGTTTCCCAGAAACTTGATTGTTGGACTCCATCTGAGCTCTCATAGAACTTCCGGTGTCATCCGGATACACGGCAACACTCAGCCTGTTCCACCCTGGGACCTGTCCAGGTAGGTTCTTGTCAACAGACCAGGTTGAAGCATGCAAGAGGTCCATGAAATGCTCTGCGGTAACCTGTTGCGATAATCACGTTCATTTTCTGGATGGTCAGTTCAAAGTATCGTCCCGCTGACGCGCGGGTGGACGGTATCTAGGAACCAACGCACTGATGATGGGCAGAACGTCGAGGCACCTCACAGACAAAGTCAGGACCCCCCACATCGCATTGCCAAGCACATATGTTTATAAGTCATGGTGGTGCCTAAATATAAAAGTCGGACCAGAAATGGCCGGGAACCAAGTTTTCGTACTACACCGCCGTCCGCATCCATGCAGATGCTCCTACGCTTCTTTACCCAAACCTAGGCCGCCAAGATCTTGAACGGGGACGACGACCTATCCATACGAGACCGTCGAGATGGCGCCACGAGAGAGTGACCGATATGGTGGTCTTTGGATGTCGCTCGTGTGCATGGCACGTTCTCGGAGGTTGATGAGTGAGAGGACGTGAGCGGGTGGCAGCGCGAAGCGCTGTTCGGCTCCACGAAGTGTCCTGGGCCGAAAATGGTGAGCTGCGAGGGTGGGTGGGAAACACCTCATACACCGAGCCAGGGTTCGTGGAACCTAGTGGAGCGAGGAGAAGGCGGCCGACCGATAGGGAGGACTACCAGGGTGTGGTGGGTGGGTGATGTTCTTCTCGTCGGGGTGAAATTGTACCGATCCGGGGAACGCCTACCACGTCATCTTTGCCAGCATCGGCCTCGGTCCCCCGTCGACCCGGAACCGGGGCATGTGTCGTGACCGCGTCTGTCAACTTGAACCGGCGGGTTCTATTGGGCGTTAGACGGGGGATGGATTGTGTCAGTCGTTGACCACACAACAGACGGAGTGAGGTGATGCGGGAGTTAATCCCAGTTGGCCGATTGGTGGCTGGCAGTATACCACCAGTTACACCCCAATGAAAAAATGCAAGCTCCATGCCTGTAAATTATTTTGAAACCAATTTCAAAAATTCAAGGATTTTACCAGACTAGTGAGGACTACTGTTCCAGCGTGAATATGTGAATGCTGACTCGTATTGTTGGTGGACCGTGCGCGTGACTGCTGGATCAGTGCGCCCCAGCCACTGCGTTGCGCCGGCGTCTAAGGCTGAGTTCGCTAAGCGCTTCACGTCCATTGTGATCGCGAACGACCATGGTTGAAAGCTTGAACGCCAGCGAAGTTGTTCTACGAAACAGAAGGTTTGATGCGAAACCACGGTTTGGAAATGTTTCAATGTTTGGTCGTTGGCGGCTTTTGGCATCAACACCCTATGATCAATGCCGCTCCCAAATTGTTCTTCCATTGAGCAATTTTACCGCCGCTTGATTCGCAAGATAAGCCTGGCTTGTCATAGCTATTGAACGCATGCGAGATCTCACCCATATCGTTACAGAGTGTGTCTCAGAACAACCAACAGAGAGCATGGCGAGATGGGAGTGGCGTTTCCTGCAAATCGGACGGGGATACAGGGTGGTTATCATAGTATCCTCATGTATCACCTAAACACATGCTAAAAGTTAACGCCGATGCGATTTTAGTCGGTGCATATTACGAGGCCGGTTTTGGACAAATAATTTGGGGTAGAGATTCAAATCAAAAGAATTCTTTGGAGCCCAGGCTGGAATTCATTCTTGCTGGGCGTGTACTATTTGATTGCCGACACCATCCTCCAATCATTCAGATGCGGCCTGTGGCAGGTAATCACGTTACGGTATGGCTTGTTATCGATACCGTCAATGTGGTTAGGGATCACGAGCCTTAATTCGGAACAATGTATCGTCCCGCCCTCCAACGGCTATTTCCGGAGTTTGGAAGGCGCTCGTCTTAAATCCCAGGTCATCCATTCCTCCTGGTCGTGTAGTTTTACTTTACAGACAAATGATACAATTCGGTATTCCAACATTAGCAGTGCAACTTCGATCCATCTCTAAGACATTTCTTCTCTCTAGGATGTCCCAAATGACACTCGCGAATATGCCTAACGAAGTTCTTGCGTTTTACGGACTTGCCACATCCCTGCCACCAGCAGTAAACCGGGGTGTTCTCACCCAACTTCCTAATTCTATGCGCATTCCTGAAGTGCGCCGAAACACTTGTGCATTCGATCTGAGCATCACACGTCTCAGTATTACCCTCACCAGTCCATTTGCACTGGGCCGTTGTCGAGCATGAGTGTCCGATTTGTGTAGTTGTTGCCTGCGGATTCGCTTCGGGCAATTGCGTAGCGCCGGGATTCTGAATTACCTGTTGCAGATGTGAAATCAATAGCGTGGTCACAAAATGCGAGTGTCCTACTTACATCCTCGAGCTCTGCACCGTGACTGTGACCCTCCGCCTCAAGAGCGGCATCGTTCTGTGTACGGTATTTATTAGTCTGTGGAGTGGCGATCTCACAACGAAGTTATCTCGATACTAAAGGAACTGGTACGGCAACCATGGTGTGGTTAGCGGCTCCAAATAACTCTTCCCTTTCACGGCAAAGTTCCCTTTGGTACGAAGGGGACGTAGGTCGCGAGAAGATCGTGGTGCTAGAGGGTACAGGGTGGCGATTGATATATGTGTCCGCCCACTGCGCATTTGCAGGGCCTTGTATGACCTGTTGTAAATGTTCGGCAAGTATGCTGGAGAGTGAAAGTATCTTGCTAACCTCCTCGAACTCTGTATGAAGACCGTTGTCTTTGGCGGTAGGATAATCGTTACCCTGTCAGTGCTTCAGAACTTGAATGAGGACGAAAGTATATCCTAGAACGCACGGAGGGGATCGATACGGCAGCCATGGCAGCGGTCACAGTCCTGCACATTGAGTCCTGTGTATGGCGTGGATCCTCTTGAAATGGGGTGCACACGGCCCGGGGGAATTGCGATGATAAGTGGCATGAGTTGCAGCTTTTAAGCGGTTATACGTTAATGCAAAGGTTCCAACTTGAACGGTAGTCGTTGGAGGGCGGCACAACAGGCGGAACTAAGGAGATGATCGATGACCGCCTAGGGATACGCACTGATCGCAAGATTGATTGCACGGTGCACCCTGGCCCACATGCTATTGTCATTGCCGAGATGAATTTATCATAACCGACTTTGTGGTACCATGTGATTGGCGGTGAGAAAAGGAACCCCCTTCGTTTTCTTTTTACCAAGTCGCAGGTACTCCGTCGTCACACTTTTCTGAACTCGGAATCAGTAGAGCGAGCTACCCACGTCGATGGTCACGTAGAAACAACCGACACATATCACACGGCCCACCAATGGTGATTAATTCACATCAAATCGTTCTTGATCAATGGGTCGTCTCACCTTTTCGGATTATCGCAGTCTCTTGGGCTCTCTCCAAAGGGCGATGCTCAGGTGATCCGTTGGATCTGGTTCGGGCGAATTATAATACTGGTTGTCCACTTCCACTTCGACCTCGAGTATGTAACACTGCAAGCATCATGGCTTTTTTACTATTATGGAAATATTTGGGAGAAAGCGTTCAAGTTCTTCGTAGGCGAATGATTTAAATTTCCTATCACAGAACATCCAAAGGCGCCCAATCAGAGCTTGTGGAGCAGAATGTTTTGTATGAAGAATGTTGAATTTCAGACAAAGATTAGATTAATGAATATGTCATGTATTAGCAAGGCAATGCTTGCAGTGTAAAGTCCGCACAATATCCTGACTCGACTACAGAGTACGATATCCTTGTTAATACCCAAGATGTAAATGTAATCACCGGCGTGGTTGGCTAATCATTGTTAACACTGAGCTACGGAATCTGGATCACCTTCATGATGAACTTCATTCCCGCTATCATTCACATGACTTGACTGTTCGGCGTTGTTCTTCGCCATGCACGTGTAGGAAGAAGATAATGCGAGGGCTCTCCAAAGTTGCAATGACAATTGTTGGAGGGCGGGATGACACACGGAATAAAGGAGAGTGCCCCTGGGAGACGCGCTGACAGCGAGAATGATTGCAGGGTTCCCCTGACCGCCGAAGCTAACGTCATCACCAAGATGAATCTATTATACTAACCGAACCATTCGGAAGGCGTGATTGACGTGAAAAAGGAGCGTTCGCTTTTTTTTACACAGCCGCAGGTACTCCACCGTCCCACTTTTCTGAACTTGGAATCAGTAGAACAAGCCTCACGTAGAAACGACTGACGCACAGCTAGCCACATACCATAATGAGATCATTCCAATGGGTTGTCTCACCTTTTCGGGTTAACGCAGTCTCTCCATATCGGTCGATTCGGGCGAATTGTTCGGCTTTCCGGTTCTAATTCCAGTCCAACCTCATGCGAGTAAGGTACGCATATCCTTCATTGTACCCATAATAGAATTGCAGTACCGAGACTTTAGGGTCAGAATGCGGAGGAGTAATGCGACTTGTGCTTTCGTTGATGAAATGTTCGTTGAGGGCCGGGAGCTGGGATCAAAACGCGGAAAATTCCGCCCTTGGGCGGCCAATTGCCAAGGGCGGATCTGGATCACCTCGAGCGTTGGAAGCAACACAGGTCGTTTGAGTCTTCTGCACGAAAACGGCCTGACCCAACCCTGCACCAGAGGTGCCTTCCAGTCTCGGCAGTGACATAATTAAAATATAACGCGTGAGTAAAGAACAGATACTTGCCCCAAAAAGGCTGACTAGTGACCGGTTGACCATCCAATATCCCCGTTGGCTCACCTGGCCGGGTTCTTAAGAGCTTAATTCTAAATATTTGCAGTGCCTCGGATATCTGATTAGCACATACCTCCCCAATCATTTCTCCTGTGAACGCGTCCGCGTTCTTTCAACCCAGCGACGCTCGCTCCTCCCTCCATTACAACATTCTCTAATACCTCCGATTCATGTCTGACAACCATTCCATGCATCAGCTATCATCGCCCCCGCCGGATTGTACAGATGCGTTGTGCTGCGCAACATACCGCCTCGCCATACCTGGGCTTGCCCTTTTCGGGCCCTTGCAGCGAGCATAGGAGCTGGTTGCATGTCAGTCAAACACAAGTGTCAGGTCCTAGGTCAGAACGCCTCTGTTGACGGTGGTCTGGGTACAACCCGTGCATGAGTCGGATCTGCCTGAGATCTGCCACTCCTTTACGGGGAATGCAGCCCAATCAAATCCCATATTTATTCTCAAATGATGGGAGGGAACATCCATCCCGTTCGTAGGAGCCTGTCCAACCATATTATGTAACCGAAGCACCAACAAAAATTTTCATGTCGCGAATTTTGGTGTGCCGAGGGCAGCAATCCTTGGGTGGTCATTTTCAGATCGGGAAAGTCACCCTTTCGGAGGTTGCCGACCCCAGCTTATGGAACTTAACTTAGGTGGCGGCGCTTGCCGCCTAGGTTGCTTGCCATTTTCGGAGCTATGCACATGATTCAAGGGACGTTCGACGAAATGAGTTGCCAATAATACAAGGCTATAATACTACAAACTTGAATGGAGTGACTCACGCCTTTCAATGTTTATGTCCCTTTCGCGCGGACGACGTTCCGCCATTCGATATTAATATGCTGCGCAATTTCGAAAACAAACTGTTCACACGTCGTCCCTCCGAAGCACTGAGAGAAGCAACGAAAACGGTAACCACAACGGGTGATAACGAATGGATCGGAACGCGAGCATCCAAAAATGGTATTTTTACATAATAGCGTACGATTGACACCCGAACGCACCCTTGCAAGCAAGGTAATGTTCTTCACCAATCATTCCTTTCTCTCTCCAACATGTCCACTACTCTTACATCTCTCCCCGCCTCCTGATATTCCACCCCACACTCTGCCACCTCATCGTCGGCGTCACTCCCTTAGACGACTAAAGCACCCCCGAAACCAAAGCCCGTCAACGTCTTTTCCAACGACAGCTCCTTTATCGAAAGGTCCCAGCGCAGCAAACAGGTAAGAAACGTGTCCCACCTCCCAAAAAATGACCTACCTCGTCCTTTACCTTTGTGTGCGCGCGCAGGAAGAAGAAGATAGACGGAAAGCAGAAGAGGCACTTGCAAAGTCGGTCTTTGTCCCGCGGATCCCATTCACAGCCCATATCGCCTTCTTTCTTTCATCACGATCATGTGTGTGTCCACCAAGAAGAAACAATTTGCAGATAGATTTGTGTGTTGTCTCGTTCGGCCTCCTCAATCCTAATCTCATCCTCGTCCTGCACAGAAAAAGCGGAGCAAGCGTCCACCTCCACCTGACTCCTCCCCTGCAGCCACAAGCACAGATCTCGACCCCAACCCTTCCAAGAAACCCAAACTCGACGACGACGCGCCACAAAGTCAGTCCCAATTCCTATCGCCATCGTTTTTGTCGTCTTGTCATTTTATTTATTTATTTTATCTTCTCGCTCACACAGTCCTTGACGGGCATCTAGGTTCAGAATACCAAAAACAAGTACGCGGGCACACAAGTCACGCTCTCAAAGACATCGGTACGGGCGTCCATTGATCAAGTATTTTGTATACTATACCTATCCTCGACCTCTTCAAGCCGATCACAGTGAGCGATCTCCCTGTTTCGTCCCATGTATGCATTCAAGTACGGCTCAGTGAACGAGTTTAGATAGGTTCAGAGTAATTACCACAGCGTTCAGCGTTGATGGTGCCCACGCTGCTTCTATGTATACCACTCCTATCCACCGCCTAATTCAACTTGTTGATGAATTGAACAAAATGCTGATCCCGAGATCAACTTCGGGAATGGCTTGTTGATCAAAAGAATAGGACGTACATGACGGTATGCAACTAACACGCATGGTTTACACGGTAAAGCAAAGCGAACGGAGATACACAATATAGAGTGAACCTAGCGACGCCCCAGACGACGATCTCCATGACAAGAAAAGAAAAGAAAGAAAACGCGTATACAGTAAGTGAACGTTTAGTAGTACATATGTAACTCATGCTTCGAGTACTCGGTACACCTATCCAAAAACGCGCGTCAGCCACATATATCGACAAACACACAAGCACGCTTACCTTGACCTGGCCGCTCTTCAGATCCTCCAATCGATAGCTGACGTTCTCCACCGTCTGGGTCGCCCTCGGTATCAGCACACTGTTCTTCATACGTGGCGGTGGAGTGGGCAGTGCCTCTGCAGAGCGAGGCGTCTGCATCGAGCGCCGGGGCGATGGCAACGCTGGCGCATCCTCTTCTTCAGACGCTACTGGCATCTCCGCATCGGAATAACGCACTTCCTCCATCTCGCTCTCCTCTGCCTCGACGTGCACACCGTCGTCCGACGTCCGACGACTCTCTCTCACTGGCTTGCTCCGATTCCTGTTCTACAGACACCTCGATGGGTAGAGGTGGCTTTCAAGTGGGTGGGGGTCTCTGCGGAGGCGCGGGAATGGGAACGGGTGGCACAGCGTCCTCGCTCTCGCTGTCCTCTTGCCGCGCTACGAGTCGTCTCGCCGACGCAGGTGGCAACCCCGCAACAGGAGGGAGCATCTCGAGCCGCATGCCCCCCATCCCAGCCAATTTGGCAGCGATCCGTTGCCTTCTCGCAACCTCGTCCCCTTCCTCCTCTCAAGCCCCCTTTCCTTCTTCCTCCTTTTCCTCTGATTCCGTGTCATCGCGGGAGATCGACGTCGGTGGGGGTGCAGGGGGTAGAGGGGTTGAGAGAGTGGGTTCATCGGTGGTGGTGCCCCGAATCGGATACCTCCCAGGCGCACCATGCATTCAGCAATCGCGCGACGACGGGCAGACCCTTCGTCCTCTTGCGCTCCCTGCTGAGACATCTCATTTTCCAAAGTTTCCTCCCCTACGTGATGTACTGTGGTCGAGGTTAGGAGTAGGAACACCCTTGTAAGGATTTACACACGCACCGTTTTCATGCTCTGATGCTACTTGTTCTGGTACAGCGAGCGTCGTGATGATCGAAGGCGTTGCGGGCCTAAAGCTATCTGGTCGAGGCGACGTCGGTACTGGTGGCGGCGAAGATGGCATCTCCGACATAGCATCTTTCACCCGCACACTCGTGCGTCTTGGTGGTGGCGGAATAGAACGTCTAGGAGGGGGCGATGGGACATCCTCCGTCACCGTCCTGCAATCAACAAAAAGAAAGAAAAAAAAAAGGACAAAGATAAGTGATCAGCCAAGTACATTCCCAACCACCCAGGGTGCTAATACATATCATCGCATCGTTTCCCGTGCCTTCCGACGTTGCCATTGCTCTGGTGCTCTGTGTTGCCCTTGGCGCCCTGTCCTATTCACCTATATGGCCCTCTGGCCCTCTATCTCGATTCGAAGCACTCGTATCGTCGTAGCACTGCTTCCTGTCGCACTCAAGGCGTCTCTGGTCGCTGTGGGAGCCTCACGGTACCCATGCTTCATCACCTGGCTTGCTCAGCTCGTCTTGAGCCTTTCTAGGTAAGTCTTCATCTCTCAGCTCCAAGCATTCATGCACATATTCTGACGCTTCACGCAGCTTCTTTGCCAAGACCCACAACAGGGCCCCCGAAGAGCGTTTATAGAAGGAGAGAACCTTTGATGAACGACTTTGTTGGATGGTGTAACCCGCCCAGGGCCGATACTGACACACTGCAGGAATCCGCCATCTTAAGCGGTAGGCCGACCGTGCCGAAAGTAGACAATGTGAGGAACACATGCCACTCGCGCGCATTTTCTAAATAAGAGAGATGATGCATTACCTCAGCTGGAATACATAGGATCACATTCATGTATTAATTACTGTACATATAGAAAGGGCGGCGGGGGCTCTTCGCATCCACATTATGCTTGGCAATGCGTCGGATACGTGACTCTGGTGAGGCTCGATTGTTCCCCATCAATCATATGCGCCAATTTTACGGCCACGCAAGTCCTGTAAGCCAGTTAAGCCAAGCGTTCATCTGAGCTGGTTTCCCCGCCGCCAGCGATAGCATTCCCCGAGTTCAGGACTGTGGGTGAAAAAATTACATAACACTCAGTGTTATATCATAATCGCAAAACATACTTACCAAGATATGGCCGCCGATCCACAGTTCAGGAGATATGGGGGTCATTTTCACTCGACAACAAGACCAAACAGGAAAACCCCGGGATCATTTACGGTCGTGGTTTTCAACGATAGGAGACTCGTTCTTCCATGCTCTCTGTTTTCGCCGTTCTCAACGATACTATGGATTATCGCACGACAGATTGTGTTTTGCTTTTTCTCCCGACGTCTTTGCGGAAGCCATTTTCCATTCCGACGTAAATCGGGCTTCGGTAATAGCTGGGTGTCGGCTGTTGCCGTGGAGATGAAACGTCTGTTTCTCCGGATATCAAAGACGTCTCATCCAGGAGGTCATGTATGATCCCGACACCATCACAGGGTTGTGATGGAACAGACATTTACGATCCTGCGACACAATGAAAGCAGTGCATCCTAATGCTCCCAATGGAGCGCTCCGGCATGAGAGCAAGCATTCTTCCCATATCGTCCAACGAGTTCCCCGTGTCCGAAATCTAATACAACCTTTCAGGCTGTACTGTTATTCAGACCCAGACTGGTAGTCCTGTGCCTTTACAGCTGCCCCAGCCACTCCAAACGTTATCCCTGTCGTCAGGCTCCGATGATCTGCCCTCTCCACAATTGGAATCCCTAGCCCACTCTATTCGCTTCTGTCCCTCCAACTCCGCTTTTACATAACCCAACCGCCATCCTTCCAGGACCGTTTAAGGGGCTCCCACTGAGCATCGACTGGGGAGTGGGCTGACACTGATTGGTGATGGAGATGCAGGGCTATGCTGCAGAGGTGGCGGACCAAGGTGTGAGCGGCGACCCGGATCCAGGTGGTGTATGAGCGGGTTGTAGTGGGTGGGGGATAAGGAGGCTTCTTATCCATGGGCCAGCAGAACCGAGAGATCAGATGCTCCCACGGACCACACGGGCAGACCGTTGACTGCGCTTCTTCGAACCCATGGGGCTGGTAGAACCATTCTGCCACAGATCCGGTCCCTCACCATGCACGAGGCATTGGATAAGCGACATAGTGAAGAAATCACAGCATCTGACCACACAATGAACTATGTATTACTCCCGTTATTAATCACACAAGTACGTCCTCATGGGCCCTGGCAACTTGCGCCGCGGGTTAAGCTTTGACATGCCCCGGATGGCTTTTCGAGCTCATGCCCGACCATGACTTCGGGACGTTGCACACCGCACAGTGCCACCATATGCACCAGTGGTTCAAACACCCCAGGTACGCTAACACCCCTATGTTTTCATCATTCGTCCCCACCACGATGCGGCGGGCATATAAATTTGCTCCGCCGTGGTGTGCGACCATAAAAACACATCTTTGTGGGGTTCTCCACAAATATTGCTGCAATTACATACGACAACCATGGGAAATTTGATCGCATGAGTCGGATATGCTGAGAACCGCAAACCATGGGAATAGCTATAATGTTCGAGACTACTCAATATATTATGGTCCCATACTAGCACTGTAGCTTTACTTTACAGACCAATGATACAAAATAATATACCAACATCAGCAATGCTACTTTGACGCACTTCAAGGACGTTTCTTCTATCTAAGATGTCCCAAATGACACTCGCGAATGTGCCTAACGAAGTTCTTGCGTGTCACCCACTTGCAACATCCCCGCCACCAGCAGTAAACCAGGGTATCCCCAGCCAAATTCCTAATCCTATGAGAATCTCTGAAGTGTGTCGAAACACTCGTGCATTCGATCTGAGCATCACACGTCCCAGTATTACCTTCACCAGTCCATTTGCACTGCGCCGTTGTGGAGCATGAGTGTGCGGTCTGTGTTGCGGTTGCATGGGAATTCGCTTCGGGCGATTGTGTAGCGCCGGGGTTCTGAATTACCTGTTGCAGATGTGAAATCAGTAGTGTGGTCACAAAGCGCGAGCGTCCTACTTACATCCTCGAGCACTGCATCGGGATTATGGCCCTCCGCCACGAGAGGGGCATCGCTCTGCGTACGGTATTTATTAGTATGTGGGGTGACAATCACACAATGAAGTACCTTGACACATACTAAAGGAACTGGTGCTGTAACCATGGTGTGGTTAGCAGCCCCGAATAATTCTTCCACTTCGCGGCAAAGTAATGTTTGGTATGAAGGGGACGTAGGCCGCAAGAAGATGGTGCTGCTAGGAGGGACAGAGTAACAATTTATAGACGTGTCGGCCCACTGTGCATCCGCAGAACCCTGTATGATCTATCGTAAATATTCAGTAGGTGTGATACAGGGTGGAAGTATCTTGCTAACATCCTCGAGCCCTGTCCAGGGACCGTTGTCTTTGGTGGTAGGATACTCGTCACCCTGTCAAGCGCTTCAGAACCGGAATGGAGAAAGAAAATATATCCTAGAACGCACGGAGGGGATTGGTACGGCAGCCATGGTAGGCACCACAGTCTCATACGTTGAGTCCTGTGCATGGTCTGGTTCACGTTGAGATGGAGTGAACATGACCGGGGGGAATTGCGATGGCGAGTGGCATGAGTTGCAGCTTTGCAGCGCATTTTATGTGGGTGTACGTTAACGCAAGAGCTCTCCGAAATTCCAGTGATAATTAGTTTTTGGAGGGCTGCATGCGTGAAATAAACGATAGGACCTAGGGAGACATGCCGATTGACTGCATAGTTCGCGACCTTGGCTGTAGATGTAATGTCATGCCGAGATAAGTCCACGTTACGGTAATACCTACGTTTTTTGACCCCGTCGCAGGTACTCGGCCTTGCCATTTTTCTGAACTTGTAATCAGCAGAACAAGCCGCCACGTCAACGGTCGTGTAGAAACGACTGACACTTAGCTGGCCGCACACCATCTCGTCCAGATCAGATCGTTTTCCATGGGTCGTCTCGCCCTGGGGGGAGGGGTAATCCACTTCGCAAAACAGAATAGCGACATTGATATATACCTTACCGAGAGGGGAGCGGGATGACATAGAGTCGTGGCGAGTACTGATCACCAAATCACGAAAACGAAATATCCCTGGTGTGTTTGAAACATTTTCGCTGGTAAGATATGAGATTACATTGCTGTGGTTGGCACTGCAAATCGTCAACTGGAACAAACAAGTTCCCGAATCGGGATCATGTACTTACCATTGCTACATAGTTGAAAACAATGCCCTGCAACCTTAGCCCCTGTCTGGGGACATGGTGTGCCTGTCCATATGTCCAGAATACAAAAACATCGTACCAATTCTATGTTTTTCATTATAAATCAGTTACATATCTATTAAACCTGTCAGGAACTCATTAAAGTGTTCAGATGTGTTCTGTTACAGATATATAACATGTATGTGTGTGTACAGTGTATATACAGTGAGGGGATAGTCCCTGGGAAGGGAAGGAATGCAGGGGAGGGAAATAAATTGACATGTCCAAAAGTGGACATGTTGTGGAGGTAGTGGCTGCTGCTTCTGGCTTCTGGCCGCTTTTGGACCGCTTAAATCGCTTATGTAATCGCCCTGAAAGCGCACCAAAATCCTGCCAAAATGTTGCAACACTCTAACCCAAATGGGACAGGTCTTGCAATGGATCATTGATTACATAATCACCGTGAAGCGCTGCAAAGCATTGAGAAAGTATTGCAATATTAGGGAATGATTAATTACAGTGAATATTGCAATGGAGGATCACTATAGGTATAGTCTTTTTTTGCAACAATACTCCAGTATGGCCTTGAAAAGTGTGAGTGTGGTTGCCGTGTGTCGCGGTAGAGGTGGTGCGGGCATCTCAGCAACAGAATGAAAACTCCGATTTCGAGAATTTTATTTTGCTAAGTACAAATGCCAACCTGATCCTTCTCGCCCACCGTACGTATCCGAATTTTGCTACATTTTCGTTCCATAATCGTCCAACAGTGACTTCATCGATTCATGTGACCACATGATCCACCAAGGTCCCGTTGGCATTGCCGACCCTAGTTAGTAACAGCAACATCCCGGAGGATACCATCCAACCGCCGGGATAGACGTCTAATTTGTTGACCCTGATCCTGTAGCATAGCATCTAGGAATTGAATTTTCCGAAAATCCGGAGTAGTCCGAAACACTGCTCGGGCGGAGATTGAACTGTGGCGGGCCGCCATTCTCTGGGTTCGCACACGTCGATCAGGCACGGCATCTCCGTCTTCTCGCCCGCATTCAACCAGCTCCGCTCTTCGGTAAACAACTGCGCGCTGCGCATCAGCATCTACAAACGGAAAACACGAAAACGCCGCATTTTCGAGCAGTTTGGGATACCCATTTTGGAATAGGTTAGGGGAATGTCCTTTTTTGCTAGGTGTCCTCCAATCACAGCTCTTGAAGAACCTGTGGTAGAGTCGTCAAGCGATAACGTTACTCGACAGCTTTTCAGATTGGCAGGCACCGACGACGACACTCCCTGCAGAAAGAGACATCTTTGCTCTCACTCCACCCACAACTGCCCCCTCTCGATTCCTTCCCTCAGCTGCTCACAACTCACCGCAAGTGACACACCAGACTCAGAATCACCCGAACATGCGTCTCGCGCACACAGAGTACGGTGACCGCTTCGTACCATATGCAAACGTCTTATCATCTTATGGATAAATGTGATCCTTTGACACTTTCAAAGCATCGCACGATACCAACCGAATCAGATGCTATAAAGGAACAAGCCAACGCCATATTCAACCCCATCCTTCACAGTGAAGTGACCTCCGTCCCCTCATCGTCCTGCATCACCAGCACGTCCCGCCCATGCCCATTCATCGTCATCCATCGTGTCTGCCACTCCAATGTGTCGGTGCATATTCCATTACACTTCCCCCTTTCCAACGCCCACCAGTGGATGCTGTCTCGACACGCCAACCGACGAAACATATTCCATGTCCCCTGTGCGCGCAGAATCACGACACCTCCTCGAGTCTCCACGTCGCCAGCTTCGCGGTGTCTGCAAGACGCCCTACAGAGCCCTTGATGCCCCAGATCTTGCAGACGACTTTTACCTCAATCTCGTTGATTGGTCAAGTACGAATGTCCTTGCCGTCGATCTCGGTAGCTGAGTCTACCTATGGACAGCCCATAATGCCGCCGTCTCCAAGTTGTGTACCTCTCACAAGTTCGTCAGTACGCATGGCTTCCCCAACACGACTAAGCCCACTGCGCCGCCTCGCTCACCTCCGCCCACTCCCACTCATCACCACCCGTATGCCCCCGTCGCAATGTGTGTACGGCTCTGCTACGAGCGCATCCTCACTGCCTCATCACCACCTGCACACTGCGCCTCGCCACCGTCGCGCTCACTCCACCATGCACCACGAGCGCACCCCAGCGCCTCACCACCACACGCACACACCAGGGTGCGTGCGTGGGGGCACGTAACGCGCGCAGACCGTCGTGTTTGTGTGCACACGCGTGCTCGCCCACCCCAGCCCC
>JBBPNR010000730.1:0-17689 GCA_038091015.1 Boletus vermiculosoides
ACTTTCGTTGTTGTTGTTCTGCACGCAAAAAGCCTGTCTTCAATGCACTCCCGCTCGAAAGGTCAGTCCTATTTTTTGAGGCAACAAAACGAATCCACCCAAATCCATCGTTCATTTACACCAGCTACATCGGTACCTCGTACCTCCTCGCCTCTGCCGTCTTCCTCCCCTTGTTCGCCTCCATCGCTGACATTTATGGACGCCATTTCGGGCTGCAGCTCTCTTTGCTGTTTTTCCTCGTGGGGAGTGCACTTAGTACGGGCGCAGTCAATATGCCCATGATCCTCGCGGGGAGAGGTATCGCTGGCATAGGCGCCGCCGGACTCCTCACTGTACGCTCCTTTCACGTCGCACCCTCGGAGCATCTCTCACATCCACTTTGCGACGGTCTCTCCTCTTTCATTGTTTTGGGCGGCCACAGATCGTCCGAACGGTCCTCTCCGACTCGATGTCGCTCGACAAGAACAATATTCAGCAATCGATGTTGTCTTTGCTCTATCTTATCGGTTCCAGTATCGGGCCTGTCATTGGTGGATTTTTGGTCCTGACCAACTTTCGTTGGGTGTTTGCCATCAAGTGAGGCGTGCTCTATCGCTCCGAGGGGCTCGTGCTCATCTCCGTTTTCGTTTTCCAACTTGCCGTGCACCGTCGTTGGCATGTTCCTGTGCTTTCTCTTTCTCCGCAACCGATCTCGCGTGCATGAAGTGAATGGCGACCGTGACAAACTCGAGGCCGCGACTTTGAACCCGACCTCTCGCCGCACACCGATGACCACCGTGGACAGTTGGGTCTCCAAACTCGCCCTGATCGACTGGGTTGGCACCTTTCTATTCGTCACCGGTGGTATCCTCGTCTTGCTCGCCCTCAACTGGGGGCCAGACGATAACTGGAAGAGTGCACGTGTCATTGTCAACATCGTCCTCGGTGCAGTCTTGATCGTGCTCTGCATTTGCTGGCAAATTCTCCTCGAGCGGTGGTCGCCCTCACCTCCGCCCGACGGCACTGGCCCATCCACCCAGATCCACACGAGGCACACGGGCGTCTTTAGCGCACGCCCAATGCTTCCGATCGAGCTCTTCACCTCATACGACATGTGCGTGGTGCAATACGGCTCGTTCATCTCGGGCATCATCCTGTTTGTCATGTTTTATTTCGTGGCCATTTTTGCGACGGTGGTGACTGGGCTCCCGCCTTCTCAGGCTGGCATTCAGTTACTTTATTTCGCGCCAGGTCTCGTGCGTGTTTCTGTCCCTGTGTGTATGTGCGTATTGGGTCGTTGACGGATGAGTTCTATGTCGTGAATAGGGAGGAGGGTCGTTTCTCTCCATTCGGATGATCAAGCTGTTCAGACAGGTCGGTCAATGCCAACGATATCGTTGTGAAAACCATAGGATGACTGCTCACCCGTGTTTGATCGTAGCCCATCTATCCCATCGTGCTCGGGAGCGTCATCATGACCGTCGGCGTGGGACTCGTCCAAATGGCCGTGCAGCACAACAACCAAAACCAACTCAACGGGTTAGTCGCAATCCACCTCTGCGTCTGCGATCCATTTTCTCACTGCACGCACAGATTCATGGCGATGGTGGGCGTTGGGGTCGGTATGAACGCTCCCCCGCTTGGGATCCATGCACGATTCACGAAACCGAATCATGTCGCGATTACGAACGCGATGTTGTTGTTTGTCCGTTTTGTCTGTCGTCCTCTCTTACGCCCTCACCCCATTCGTTTTTTTTTCTAGTTCCGGGCGTTCGGAGGTACCGTTGGTCTCGCTCAATGTTTCACCATCCTCAACGCCAAAGTGAACGCATACGTCGCCACACAGATTGCCGCCCTCCTCAACAGCGGTACGCTCACCTCGGATGACCTCTCCGCGCTCACGTCCCTGCTCGACAGTGGCGGTTTGACGTCGGTCACCAGTCTCGATGGCTTATCGACCGTGGTCCAGGGCGTGGTCAAGGGTGCGTTTTTGGATGGGGTTAGGTGGGCTTTTCTATCGTTGGTCCCGTGGTTGGGGTTGGGGTGTTTGGTCTCGGTGTTTTTGAGTCGCATCGAAGATTCGGATAAGGTGGTGGAACCGGAGGAGGGAGAGCCGAAGAGGGAGGGGAGTGACGTGGAGCTCGTGCGGATGCAGCCCCAGTCGGGTGGGGATGATGTTGAGGGTGGGGCAGAGGTGTCGGCGCGGTGAGACGGGGCGAACGTATGTATCCATCATATGGGGTTGCCGACTGGTCTACACTATTTCCCCTAATCATGATACTCGAGTCTTGCGACACCGCGCCTAATTCATTTATGCTCGACGGATTTCGATACCCTAGTCGTCTTATCATGTACGTAATACTACATCTTATCTACTCTTCGCATAAGCTTTATCGAACGTCCTGCTTCAAGCGGCCCTGCCATCCGTCGGAACATTACTCGGTCAATGCATCAATGCATCATGTAAGCTATTATGAACTACCTAGCATGTACTTCCGTTTCCGCATCTCGGGCTCTTCGAGGAGGTGGCAGTCGCCACTCTGGGAGTCGGCCCAGGGGCGTCATTCTTGATGTGGCGATTGCATTGAAAGTACTTGCTATGTACTTTAAAGAGGTCCAGGGTCCCAACTGTCAATGACAGCCACAATTCCACAATTTCGAATGGAACAGCTATCGCGGTGCACAGCAAATCCCGAGAGTCACTTGACGAATTGACACCGGCTGCGGATTGGAAGCGGGACCTTGAAATGACGTATCCGGAAAGTTGTACTCCTCAAGTTCAACTCATGGAGCATTCGTTGCCATCTAGTGAGTAATACATACTTCGAAGATCACTCAGTCTGGGTGTCAAATCTCGATGCGTTCCTGATACTACATATTTGCCGTGATACTTTACTTATCGTTTCTACAGTGCGCATATGGCAATACCTCATGTATATCGTCACTGGGCTGTGCTACAGCGCCCAGGACCCAACAGGCTAATCCCCCTCTTTTTTCCTTCCAAGTTTTCTTCTTTTCACATGGAACGCTGTGCGGCGGGGTTCAAACGCGCAGAGCCCTCCCCATAAACGCAAGCTGGATGTTCGACGACGTCCCACAAGTACGAGTGACGGGTAGCATCACCGTTCGTTTTTTTGCGTGCCATTACTTCCCACACCTTTTTCCCCTCCCTGGGCGGTATCATCGATGAACCCATTCTCTGGGAAAGCAAACTCAAAGATCGGTCGGTCGGAGGATGATGGACCAGACGGTCAGACTCAAAGTAGGTGGGATAACACGGTCTGGGATTGGAGGGTCGTCGGAACCTTTCAACAGCCCCCAATCTCCGTCCGTCCCGTATTCTTCACTTCTCAGTGTGCTGACCCGGGGGCTGCTGTTGTCGTGTAAAACTATGTAGATGCGCCCACCGAGGCTTCCGCTCCGGATTCTCGTCCGAATAGGAAACCTGGTTTTTGGAAGTTGGTCGACTGGAAATTGATGCTTGCGTTGCTCTTTCCGGTGACGCTCGAAACCCTCGATTATACAGGTATGTACGCTCGTTCATCAATACCTGGTAACAAACCGTGCGTGTGGGTTCCGCTCATGTGTGTTTGCAGTCGTCGCGACGGCACAGAGTCGGATTGCGGTCAGTGGTATTATGTTCACTGTCCTCACCCTCGTCGACTGACTTTTGTTGTTGTTGTTCCGCACGCAAAAAGTCTGTCTTCAACGCCCTCCCGCTCGAAAGGTCAGTCCTATTTTCTGAGGCAACAAAACGAATCCATTTAAATTCACCGTTTATTCAAACCAGCTACATTGGTACCTCGTACCTCCTTGCCTCCACTGTCTTCCTCCCCTTGTTCGCCTCCATCGCTGACATTTATGGACGCCATTTCGGGCTGCAGCTCTCTTTGCTGTTTTTCCTCGTGGGGAGTGCACTTAGTACGGGCGCAGTCAATATGCCCATGATTCTCGCGGGGAGAGGTATCGCTGGCATAGGTGCTGCTGGGCTCCTCACTGTACGCTCCTTTCCTCGTCGCACCGTCGTAGCGTCTCTCACGTCTACTTTGCCGCGGTCTCTCGTTTTGTGCGCCCACAGATCGTTCGAACGATCCTCTCCGACACGATGTCACTCGACAAGAACAATATTCAACAATCAATGATGTTTCTGCTCTATTTTGTCGGCTTCAGTATCGGGCCTGTCATCGGTGGATTTTTGGTCGTGACCAATTTTCGTTGGGTGTTTGCCATCAAGTGAGACCTCTGGCTTCGAGGGGCAATGCTTCGCCGTGCTCACCCTCGGTTTCGTTTTCCAGCTTGCCGTGCACCGCCGTTGGCATGTTTCTGTGCTTTCTCTTTCTCCGCAACCGGTCTCACGTGCATAAACCGAATGGCGACCATGACCAACTCGAGGCCGCGACTCTGAACCCGACCTCTCGTCCCACACCGATGGCCACCGTGGACAGTTGGATCTCCAAACTCGTCCTCATCGACTGGGTCGGCACCTTTCTATTCGTCACCGGTGGTATCCTCGTCTTGCTCGCCCTCAACTGGGGGCCAGACGACAACTGGAAGAGTGCACGTGTCATTGTCAACATCGTCCTCGGTGCAGTCTTGATCGTGTTCTGCCTTTTCTGGGAAGTCCTCCTCGAGCGGCGGTCGCCCTCACCTTCGCCCGACGGCACTGGCCCATCCAGCCAGATCCACACGAGGCACACAGGCGTCTTTAGCGCACGACCAATGCTTCCGATTGAGCTCTTCACCTCATACGACATGTGTGTCGTGCAATACGGCTCGTTCATCTCGGGCATCGTCACGTTTGTCATGTTTTATTTCGTGGCCATTTTTGCGACGGTGGTGACTGGGCTCCCGCCTTCTCAGGCTGGCATTCAGCTGCTTTACTTTGCGCCGGGTCTCGTGCGTGTTTTTTTTCTGCTCGGGCGTGTGTATTGGGTCGTTGACGGATGAGTCCCATGTTGTAAACAGGGAGGAGGGTCGTTGCTCTCCATTCGGATGATCAAGTTGTTCAGACAGGTTGGTCAATGCCGATGGTATCGTTGTGAAAACCATAGGACGATCACTCATCCGTGTTTGATCGTAGCCCATCTATCCCATCGTGCTCGGGAACCTCATCATGACCGTCGGCGTGGGACTCATCCAAATGGCCATGCAGCACAACAACCAATCCCAACTCAACGGGTCAGTCCCAATCCATCCTTGCGTCTGCGATCCATTTTCTCACTGCACACACAGATTCATGGCGATGGTGGGTGTCGGGGTAGGTATGAACGCTGGCCCGCTGGTCATCCATGCACGATTCACGAAACCGAATCATGTCGCGATTACGAACGCGATGTTGTTGTTTGTCCGTTTCTTCTGTCTTCATCTCTCTTGCGTCCTCACCCACCCTCCCCCCATCCGTTTTTTCTTTCTAGTTCCGGGCGTTCGGAGGTACCGTTGGTCTTGCTCAATGTTTCACCATCCTCAGTGCCAAAGTGAACGCATACGTCACCACCCAGATCGCTGCGCTCCTCAACAGCGGTACGCTCACCCCGGACGACCTCTCCGCGCTCATGTCCCTGCTCAACAGTGGCGGTCTGACGTCGGTGACCAGTCTCAATGGCTTACCGACCGTGGTCCAGGGCGTGGTCAAGGGTGCGTTTTCGGATGGGGTCAGGTGGGCTTTTCTATCGTTGGTGCCCTGGTTGGGGGTGGGGTGTTTGGTCTCGGTGTTTTTGAGTCGCATCGAGGATTCGGATAAGGTGGTGGAGCCGAAGGAGGAGGTGGAGGGGGAGCCGAAGAGGGAGGGGAGTGAAGTGGAGCTCGTGCAAATGAAGCCCCAGCCGGGTGTGGATCTCGAGGGTGGGGTGAAGGTGTCGACGCGGTGAGATGAGGCGAACGTATGTATCCATCGTATGGGGCCGCCGGGTGGTCTACACTATTTCCCCTGATCATGATACTCGAGTCTTGTAACACCGCGTTTAATCTATTTATGCTCAATGGACTCGATACCCTAGTCGTCTGGTTATGTACGTAATACTACATCTTATCTACTCTCTGCATAAGCTTTATTGGAACGTCCTGCTTGAAGATAACACAACAAGAGACATGGGCCTACTCGCTAGGCCCGCTCGGGTCACCCCACTTCTCGACAATCCTCACCGCCTCGTCAAACAACACCTTTTGCTCCTCCGTCGGATACGGAATCCCCCTCCCCGCCTCTGTTCCCGAAATATGTAGATCCGCCAGCTTAGTCGCATCATCGACATGCACGATGCTCGTCCCCCGTCCATAAATATCCTCTGCCCCTCTATACTGCACTGGAATCTGACGCAGGATCGTTTGGAGTCTGGTGATGGACTTGACGTAGTCTGCGACTTTGAGTTCCCGGGAGACGATTGGGATGAGATCGGGTTTGCCGTGTGGGCGTTCGTGGAAGGAGATGATGAAGATGGTGCTTCGGGGGGCTCGGGTGATGAGGTAGCGCGCTGTGGCTACGGAAGGGGTGATGCCGGGTTCGATGCCTATGAGGAAGTGAGTATGATGTTGGGATGGAGGAGAGGGGATGCTTTTTACCTTTCTGTAGGATGACATTAAAGGTTTCAGTGATGTTCTCCATGTCGTGGTCACTGGTGGTGGTGGTGGACGGTTGGAGAGACGGGGATCCGATAAGGGAGCGCTCGATCGCAGGTTTTGCTGTACTCCACCCACAGCAAATCCACAGGATGCACCGCTATATGGAACGCCCTCCTTCAAGGTTAGGGTTCCTGTCATATTCCGTAAAATTATCATTGGACTACTACGAGATCTAGCCGAGTCATCCAACTTGGAAACGTTTTTCACGTGAAAAAGAGACGACGGAATTTATAATGATAAGATGTACATTGTAACACGGAAACCGAATTCCAAGCTAAAGACTCCTCTGCTACTTACCATTAGTGGTATGTAGTATGTCGTTCAACATCTGCATGAATTACATCTTCGAATGACGACTCATGTATGATCCATGGAGCACCTCTCCCCTCCATTAGCACAAAAATGCTTGCCTTGATAAAGCACAGGTATCGTAGCTCGAAACGAGAGGGTCCAATCAAGCCCAACGACAGCATCGACGTCACTGGCAACACATGGAAGCTCGTCGGAAATCGCTTAAGGGCATATAGACCGGATCAACATCTGTAATGAATGTATAACCATCAAAACGCACCATGGGCGGGCCGGCATCGCTGCACACGCAACTGATCAAACACCACCATTCATGGTAAGGATGGATCAAAAAACACAAAGAGCTGGGAACCGGATAGATTAG
Source organism: Boletus vermiculosoides (assembly GCA_038091015.1). Taxonomy (NCBI): domain Eukaryota; kingdom Fungi; phylum Basidiomycota; class Agaricomycetes; order Boletales; family Boletaceae; genus Boletus; species Boletus vermiculosoides. The sequence goes on from JBBPNR010000730.1 coordinate 7,268, forward strand.
CAATGGACATGGTTGAACGTGAACATTGACATTGAACAACGACACAGCTAAGCAATAAGTAAAAGAACGTATGTAACTCGTGGGAAGAAGTGGCGGGCGTGCAAAAGGAAAATCCCTGCCCGGGCCGAGCCCCAAGTGATTCCAGGCAGTGAAACACTGCTGTTCAGAGGTCTCTGAGTGAACCACCCAGAAAACAACAACCGAATATGGAAAGGTAAGCCGTTGAAGTACTATTTATAAGTCATTGAAAAGTTTTGCTGTACTAGGATTTAATGTTATACATAGCGCAGAGGCAGCGGAGCTCAGCGACTTATGCCGGTGTCGGTCATGACATTGTCTCTCACCCTTTTGTTATTTATGCCTGCTCTGCAACTGGGTTCTCACCAAGAGTTTTTTCCATATCCCTCAGACGTTGTCGACATACTATCGCTTTGTAGAAATTCTTCTGTTGACAGGTGCGTTGTTTGAAATGTATGAGAGGTGATCACTGCTACTCTCAATGTTGATTCGGATTCTTTATCACAGTATTCCCCTCTCCCTCACTCAGCATGGATGGGAACGACTCTGCACAATTGTCGTTACTAGTAGGGAAGAAGTTCACTGCAGCCAAGTCAGGCCGGTTTGCCGATGCTGCAGATTCCTTCATCCAATTGTGTTCTTTCCTCCTGACCACGGCATCCATCGCCCTCGTCGCCCTCATATTCCATACAGAAGCAACTTCCGGATGGAATCCCACACCTAGCAAGATTTTGTTGATCCTTCAACGGGTAATATCAGCCCTTTCGATCGCCGTCACGTCAGCTATGATAATGGTAGCCGGGAAGCGTTATGTGCTCCTCAAGCTCGCGAGAGGAGGTATTCGCAGCCGAAGAGTCGCCGTTTACAGTCATCCGTCCATCGGTAACCTTGCTTATCACTTGGTGCGGCATGGCCCCGAACTTCCCTTGCTCCCCTTGTTTGCCGTCTGGGCACTTGGATTGGCAACTGGGTTAACCGTGAACGACGCGTGGGCGATGATGCCTGTTGTACAGCCGATGTTAGTACAGGTTCCCTCTGGCCCGTTCGACGCCACGATGACCCCAGAATCAATCCTTGCCCTGGCGTCTTGGCAGTTGAGCTATATTATGGTATCGTGGTGTTCGGGGTTGGCTGATATCGCTGGGTTCATCAACATCGCCGGTGGCGCGCGGCTTGCCTCAGGGGGTCCAATGGGAGCCCTCATTTACCCTTCCCTCCCTGACTACGTCCCCAACACTAGTTTTTCCTTATCCACATCACTGAATGGCTTCAACATTTCCATGGAGCCACTTTCCTCCATCCCCCCCACCGCCCAGAATCTCACTTGTGTTGATTCCGTATACTATCTTTCCAATCGCTTCAGTACTGGCCAACTATGGTATGAAGGCGGTGATAACCAAACACTATCCATCATCGCTACTGCTCCAAATTCGCAATCCTTGTATCGCTTCAACGCTTCCGCGATCATACTCGGTGGTACTTTGCAATCCACAGGCAGCACCATTGAATTTGTGCTGAACGGGACAACATGGCCAAACGTGATGTCAAACGACCACTGGGCCCGAGACATTGTTAGCTTGGTGTGCAACGCCACAGCCCCCGCAAATACTTGCATGGAAAGCAACGGAGGCACTCTTCTCGATTTTGCCATTGAACTTAATACTGGGGATAAATCCCTTGGCCTTTCTGATGTCGATTCGCCGACGGGAGCAGGGATCGTCTGGAGTACGGCGTTGAGCATGGCGATGGGCGCGTATAGTTCTGCGTGGTTTCCAACCGTTGGTACCTCCATGCCCTTTGTGCGCGGCGCACGCAACGATACCTTGCAGTTTACACCGCACTACGGGGTCTACGTTCTCATCGCCAACATCGTGGCGTCGGTCATCATGCTGGTCGCCGTGGGGAACATGCGCACGGAGAGTCGTCTCGGTGGGGATTTCATCAATTCCACCCGGTTATTGCTGGACCCGTTGAAGACCCCAGAGTTATTCAACGCGTCTTTGGATACCACTGTGGATGCGCGTGCGAATCCATACATGCTGGTCAAAGGGGACAGTGAATTCTTACTCGCGGAACAAGCGTCGGAGACGAGGAAGCGGAAAGCTGGCCGGTAATACCAGAAACACTGGAGGTGTCCGTGTACTAGACATACCCAGTCACGCTTGTACCAAGACTTTAGCCACGTTTTAGGTCGATCACGGCGGGTGTTCCTTACATACTACGTGTGTGCATCAAAGCACTTGGGGCTCGAGTACGATCTGATCAATCAAATGAAGATTCTTAACACTGGGTTTCTGTGTTAGATATTATCGTTACTTCGTCGTTTTTTTTTACACACAATGCCTTCCCAACAACCAGCGTCCCACTCACTAGGGTATGGATGACTCGACTCTTGTAGTCCGGTTATTATTCCCGCTACGTACGTAGTGGGTTTTGGGGGGCACTAATGATTTTGCACTATTTTTCTCGCTATGCAGGTGCCAGGGATTTTTACTTTTGTACAGCCGCTACTTATTCTTCACACGGGGGTAGAGGAGGCTCAGTGCTTTCGATGGTGTTCTTCTTTTATTGCTTAGCTGTGTTGTACATTGTTCAATATGTTTGCCTAACAACGATTGTGCAGTGTCGTTCCCATCCATGCTGAGTGAGGGAGAGGGGAATACTGTGATAAAGAATCCGAATCGACACGGAGAATAGCAGTAGTGATCAGCTCCAATAGGTTGGAAACAACGCACTTGTCAACGGCAGAATTTCTGCAAAGCGATACGAGTATGTCTGGGGGAACTGTTGGTCAGAACCCAGTTGCAGAGCAGGCATAAATAACAAAAGGGTGAGGGACAATGTCATGACCGACGCCGGCATAAGCAACTACTTGGTACATAGTTGAGAAAACCAGTCGAGACACATCTCATTACAATGCACGACGAACTTGAATAAAATACATCATTGCAATGACAGACCTTCTATTAAAACTCTACAGATGCACACCCGTGCCCGTGTGTATTAAAATCCCAAGTATGACGCGACAACCGTATGTAGAGGGAACAAGAAGAGGGGTAAAAAGAGTGTCAAGCGTGTAGCAGAGCGGAACAAGAAGAAAAAACGCGACGAGGTATCACAGCAAAAAAAAAAAAAATGTCAACTCGATAGAAAGCAGAGCGAACCACAACAAATATCACCATCCACGAAAAAAAAACGTCCACTGGGACCATCCTAAACGCATCCGTCAGTGAACCCCCTTCAACGATCATCCACAACGTACCCACTCAACCATGCCACCTCAATAATCCCTTGAGCACCGTCTTGAATTTAGATTCGCCGCGCTTGTGTTTCGTCCCGACGCCGACGCCGAGAGTGACGTGACCATCGACACTCCCATCGCGTGCACGCATCGCCTTGGCGTCCTCGATAAACTTGGACGTGGCGTCTCCTGTACCAGCAGGTGCCGTCTGTGGCCGACGACGTTTCTTTGCTTTTGGAGGGGATGGTGATGGCGTTATGGTCGTGGTCACGGCCGTCGCCACCTTCGTCTTCTTCTCGCTCGTCGTCCCCGTCGAGGCACCTGCACCAGTACCAACGGGGGCACCCTTGGCATCAACATGCGCCTGCACATCGTCCTGACATTGACCACCCCTCGCAGGCCCCACAGCAGCCAACACAGGCACCGACAAATGTCTCTCACTCCCCGTCTTTCGCCTTCCCACATACCTCCCATCGCTCCCTCGAGGGGACGCAGGCACCGTCACGAGCGGGACCGTAAACATGGGATGCATCTCCCCTTGATCCAAGTCACGTGTCGGCGAGGAAGAGGGCCGAGACACAAACTGCCCACACAGCGTACACGTGCACACCTCCCCATCGCCACCCAAAGGCACCGACGCCCGCTTGTCGCTCACCGACGGCGACGTCACCGACGACGACGTGGTCGAGGCCGGAACGGTGCTAAACGATACATACGACCCCGATGTTTCCGTGGCCGTCGTCAGCGTCGAACTCGGCGTGCCAGGACGCGGACTCGGGCTTGATCCCATTCCCATTCCCATACTCACATTCAACCCCGAGCTCGAGCGCGCGTGGAGATGTACCCGCTCGTCCTCCTCGGACGTCTCTGCACGCGCCGACGAACGCTGGTCCGGTCTCCGATGCATACACATCCTCGGCGTCCGATCCTTGTCTTCCCTCCCATGCACACCCTCTAGACCGTCCTCCTCGGACGTATCTGTAAAGGATTCCTTGAGCCCAGATGGCTGGGGAACAAACGGTTCCCCACCGGGGAGACGAACGAACGAAGGAAGCGTGAATGTACGAGGACCGCTCGACGACGTCGCCGTGCTCCCATTCGTGACCAAACTCGGCGTCGAGCCGCCCCCGTCCCATTCGTTCTGTGTGGGTACACCCACCGTCACCAGCGCCTGGGCATTCACCCGTCGCAACATCGGCACAGAAGACGAACTCGTGCCCCGCCCAGACGACGCGGGCGTGGTGAGATCGTAGTGCAGCGGCGACGCGGGGGTGAGGGTGCTCTGACTACCCTGCGTGATCGTGCGGATACTGGTCGAGGTGCTGTCCGTGCTGCTCTCGACGCTGCTCTCCTTGGGTTTGCCCTTGTTCACGTGCTGATCTGAACCGAGGTCGGCCCCGGCGGGGAGGGTGTGCGATTTCTGGCGTTTGGATCGGTGAAAGGTGGGCGAGGGAAGAAAGGAAAAGGTGTATCGGTGGGCTTTGCGGGGGGTCGTGGATGACGTCGACGGTGGGCAATCCGAAGACGGTATCTTGGTGGGATTGTTGGACTTGGGTTTCGTGGGGGTCGTGCCGTTTGCGATGGGGACGGGTGTATGGGGAACGGGTGTAGGAGTGGTGGGGCGGACGAGGCCCTTGGTCGGTGTCGACGGGGGGCGATCGTCTTCGGGACGCTTCTCACCTGCACTCGGACTAGCCGTCCCAGAACGAACGTCACCCTTGGTATCACTCGACGACCCCTTTGATTTCCACGGCAACAACGACGTTCGACGTTCCTGAGGCTGTGTCTGCGACCGCGTCGGTGTCTGCACTCTTGTCTCCTTGACCGTCCCCAACGGTGTTCCCGTTCTCGTTCCCGGCGCAGGACCAGGCGCCGACGGAGGTCCCGGACGTGACTTGGTCAATTTCCGTCGTCGAGGCACAGGTGGCGATGACACCTCGACAGTATCCGATATGCGCACCGTGCGCACGTTGCGTTTGCCCTTGCGCTCGTCGTCTAGTTGGGCGCCCAGATCGCCGTCGTTGTCGGGATGGACGACTTCGATACCCGTACGGGCGAGCGTAGAGGAAAGATCCTCGAGACTTTGGGTGTGCAAGACGGACGTGCGTTGCTGACCACCGTGCCTATCTCGATCTCGATCTCTGGCCTGATCTCCACTGACCACGCGACCTTCGCCGTCCGACTCGGCGTCATAAAACAGCGTGTGGCCACTCGCTTGAGACGCCACCGAGAGTCGGTTTGCCCCATCGATTTGGGAGAGGGTGGAGAGACGATGGAGGGAGGCGCTTTCCTGGGAGAGACGGTTCATAGCTTCGACGAGGCTCAGTCGGGCGCCGTTAGAGAGACGGTCGGGGTAGGATTTACGGCGGCGGGGACGGGGGCGAGGACGGGCGGGTGGGATGGCGATGGTTGCGTTTGGGTCGTCTGTGTCGGGGGGATGAGAGGGAGGTGGAGGTGTCGTGTCCTCGTCCGAGGAAGAGGCAGAGACGAAGGAAAAAAAGGTGCCGGCGGAGGATTTGGGAGAGATGGGTGGATGGGCAGCGAGAGGCGAGGATCGGGGAGGCGTGTTTGGACGTGAGCGTGGTCGTTTGTGTTTGGGGGGATGAGAACTAGGATGGGGCCGAGACTGGGACTGGGAGTGCTTGGGGGATGGAAAACTGGGTTGAGGCTGAGACTGGGGCTGGGGCTGGGCGGACATGGGGGCATGTGGAAGAGGTTTGGGAGGAGGCTGGTCGGCCTGTGGCTGCGGTTGGGTTCGATCAGGACCGTGATCACCAGATGACGAACGGACTGGACGGGCCTGGTGGACATCGGGATCCAATGGGGGAGGAGAGACCTTGACGAGGGGGACACCGTCGGGGGGACTCTGGTACGCCGACGGAGGATTATCGGTAAACGTGACGTGATTCGAGGCCGCCGCCTGTGGTTCTTTTTCCTTGCCGTTCCCAACCGACTCCCTGGCCTTTCGCTTTCGATACTCTCTAGCGCTGAGTGGCATGACGACGGCAGGAGAGGCCATAGCGAGCCTGGAAAACTTGGGGGTCATCCCCGGCCCAAAGGGGGACGATGACATCCAATTGGAAGTAGGATCACGTGAGGTTGAAGGAGGCTGTTTAGAAGGGTTCGATTCCGATTCTGGGGACGTCGGACGTGGCGAAGTGCGGGAATAGACCTGGGGTATCGATGGGGATGGAGCGACGGGTTGGGAAGAAAAGGACGCTGAGCGCGAGTGGCCATGAGAGACGGTCCGTGCGCGCGGGAGAGGTGTGAGGGACGTCTCGCTCACGTTTTCCAGCGTTTCGTGGGCCGAGGATGGGCGACGACCCGGTGATTTTGCCAGGCGTGCGGGACGATGCGAATGGGACTGGGAATTTCCGTGACCATGTGATGATGTCCCCGTCCCGTGGGCACTCGAACTCGCATGTAACGAAATGGATGACGTGCTTGCTACGCCCTCAGGCTCGACCAGCATTAACGCCGAGGTGGACCCACTGGCGTTCCTCGAGGCGTACCCCGACGTGGAGGCTGACACGATGGACGACGAGGACGGTGAGTCTTGGGTGTGTCCGAACGGCCGCGGACTGTCACTGTCGCGATCGTCTTCGTGGGACTCTTCGGAAGACTCTGAGATGATGGGAGGCAATGTCGAAAAGCCAGGACCTGCGAGGGGAGAGGAACGCCATGGACGGGTATACATTAGTCCACTTTGGGGAGACCAAGTCGACGCAGTGCGCACAGTGCGGGCCTGTGAGCGGTTGTTTAATGGGCGGCAAATAAATATCCGACTCGAGAGACCACTTGCCTGTGGGGGTACTGTCACGGACGTGGCATAGACTGTCGCTGCCATGGTTGGAGAGATGGAGAAGAAGAAAATTAGAGTCTTGGAACTAGAACGGAGAAGCGAATGATGATAAGTATTCTAATCTCGCAGGGAAGAAACAAAACCCTGAAAAAGTCCAGGCGATTGATGGACCCGAAAGATGAACACGGCATGCCTCGAGGCGGAAGGGTACCTGAGGCTAAGCCTCATCGCAAACGATATTCTCAGCATCCCATCCGACGGGTCTGGTGACCTGACAAGAATCCGAGGTCGACGTGCATAGCCTGGTGAATGTTTTCTGAAACTTATTTTCTTGTCAAACGAAGCGTCGTTGAACTTTGATTTGCACATGTCGTTACCCGTCTTATTATTTATCTTCTCACCCGGCCTCCACAACGCCGAGCTTGAGAGTATAAGTAACAGTCAGCCGCGTGTGGGCCCGGGGCATCTCGCAACGAGAAGAGACTCGTTCGTGCACCTCTGCCAGACACCTTTCAGCGATCCACATCGCGACGGTTCTCATTCTATTTCAATCGCTCCCGACATTGTTCCTCGCACCGACGTGGTCCAGAGTCTCCAAGCCAGGAACATCAACTATTGATCCCGGTACGGTATCTCTAACAAGCGCCGAACCTCAGTCATACTGCTCGGCTTGTGATCTGACCCGCGAGATCTTTAGACAAGCCAGTCACAGTGTCCTCGATCGTGCTGTCCTGCAAACATGGGATTGGCGTGTTGATAGACCGAAAGGGCGGCGCCTCCTAGGCACCGAGATTCATATTGGCTCCCGACCAAGTTCTTGTCCCGCTGCCCAGAATTTATCTGTCAACGTCATCGACCCTTACAGGAGTGGTCCAGGTACGCGCTGTTAGGGTCCTCGTAGTGTTTGCCACCATCACCATGAACAGCCAAAGACATATACCGGACGGTGAGACTTTGCCGCATATTACTTGTACCGCTGTCATTTGCCAAGCCTCGTGCATGGGATGAATGCTAGCTATTTCCCCTGAATAAAGACGATCACAGCAAATTGCATTCTTGAAGACGGCAGGATTTCGTGTGGTCGTTGATGTTCTTGAAACATGACTGGGCAAAGGGCAGAGACTGGTTGTAACGAATTCTACTGTAGTACTTGAGAACCCCTGTAGATTCTAGTTTTAGGCAAGTGGCTGTCTTTCTTTACCTCCGTTGGCAAACACGACACACACGTGTTGTCCAGTCCACGACAAAAAATGGTCGTCGTCGTGGCATCTCAACCAAACGATCTCGAACAAAAAAAAAAAAGACAAACACTCGAACGAGCAAAGGCAAACCACGTGTGTCTCCTTCCCTTTTTCTTTGCTTCCGCGCAGTCTCACTTACCTAGTCTCATATGCCAGCTCTCGAAACAGCTCCAGATGCGTCTTCAATATGCCAAACTCAAGGTCGAACACGGTTGGGTGAGTGACGAGTTCGTTCGTGTACCATGGTTGTGTTCACCGCATGCGCACCAGCAACGACAAAATCTCAACGAAGTCGAAAACCTCTACTTTCATCATTCCCATCTCAAGAGTATACGACACAGTACCACGGGACAGCGACCTCAGTATGCGACAGTGACCTATCCACCACCACCTCCTAGCGCGCCATTGTCCGCCGAGACACACGTCGTCCAGTCCCCAACACCGTCTGGGATGCCTGATCAAACCGTGGGACCATCGCCGTCGGCCAACGACGCTTCTCCGTCCGGATCTGTCTCTCCGCCTTCCCAATCGCCATCAGAGCACGTCCCCACCGCGGACTGTCGGCCTTCATCACAGTCCCCGCCCGTACCTGTCGCACCTCCTTCAACATCGACCCCGACGAACCGTCCGCCATCAGCGTTTGACCTGTCCGATCCCAGTATATTGGCACGTCTCGCACAACTACAAGCGCAGGTTCAGATGCCGCAGTCTCACCAAACCCCATCCCGTCAACCATCCACATCCACATCTGCCTCTCAGCCCGTCGTCCCTATCCCCATACCCGCACCCGGTGCATTCCCTCACGTCCAACCCTCCATGAGCCATCCACAGCCCGGCTTTGCCTTTGCCCCCTACGCTCCCCAACCCCCATTTACCACGCCAACGCCTGGATCTATGCCCATCTACCCCGTCCCCGCCGCTCATCCCACCTCTACGCCACACAACCCCTCCCAACCACCCGTCCCCGTCCCCACCTCTGCCCCCAGTGCCCCCATACCCACCACACCCATACCGACATCGGGCTCCATCGCCCCCTCTGCACTCACCTACGACTCTTTCTGGTCCACACACGCCTCGTCGTCGGGTTCCACCCGTGCCCTCTACCGTACCCACACCGGGTTCACAGCAAGCGCGACCTCGGGGGGAAACGTGGCCATGTTGACGCCCGGTGGCCACGCGGCCGTCATGACCGCCGAAGGGGTCTACGTGGGCGGTGCGAGCAATAGGAACGGGTAGTGGGCAATGGGTGGATCGATTGGGGAGGTTCGTTCGGGATCACTTGTCTTCTTTCATTCATTTATGGATTCAATTTGGTCATACGCGCATCTATCCACTATTATATACAAGTAATGGCAATGCATGATATAGTTTACTGTTTCTTGAGGTGGGTGGACGAGGGAGTTGGGATCGGTGTACTACTTGGTGACCGACAGAGCACAAGCGACTGTTCAACGTTTCAACGTAGGTGCCATCATTATTGTGAGTAAAGTCTCGAGGAGGGGAGGGCGTTTCTTCCTACAAAGTATCAACGATTTGTTTTCTCATCTCTGCCCCCTCTGGCGTTCGTATTGCGTGTTCGTTGGCGGCCAGGGTGAGCCCGCTGGGGGTACATCATGTACTCGGACTTGGTCCTTTCCTTTACACGCGCGAAACGAGTTGGACCGCAAGTAGATACCCCGACGTTCGATTCGCTCGCATACTCGATAAAAAAAAGCAGGAGAGAGCAAAGACCTGACCTGGCCTACGATGCAATGTCAACACCAACGGTCAACGTTCCCCGGCGTCGGGATCCACGCACACGCTCGGGTCGTTCAAACCGTGCCCATTGAATGCCCATCGTCGGGGGGACATCACCGATAGGGAGCGCTTTTAGTGAACGAGCGTGGTGATGTCGACATGTACTGGCAACAGGATTGTCTCGTGCAGCAGCTGCTGCTGTGCCACAGACAGTCAAAAGAAGGAATAAAACGCGCATACATACGTCCTGACACTGGCACTCAGCAACAAGCCTATCTATGCAAGGGAGGGGGAGTGCGATTGTTGGGTTCACCGTTTGCCGCTCGAAGCTGTCCTCGAATGGGGTTTTCTCCGTGTGCTGAGAGGGCAAGAGTGTATATATA
>JBBPNR010000731.1:0-17688 GCA_038091015.1 Boletus vermiculosoides
GCTTCTATTTGTTCTTCATTCCTGATTCATATTTAAACCTTTATAGTTCTACTCTTGTCTTCAAGTTAGACCTACTTGGTATAACCACATCATTGTCTTGGAACCTCTGCTTTCTAAGTCGTCATTGTACTTTTGAGTCAATGCTCTTTGTTTATCCTTGTCATTGCAGAAGTCCTGTGACTCCTCCGTCCTAGTGGAAGTCCCCTAGGATTGTCCCTCAGAAGTTGTTGTAGAAGTTCTACAACTCCCTAGTCCTATTGAATTACCGAGTCTACTACTATCCCTACCCAGGTTAGTCATAACAGTAGTCAGGAGGTTATAAGACACTTGAGTTTCATCTCTTCTTCACTTCTGAGCACACCACCTGGAACTGCTAATCTACCAACCCCACCTGGCCAGTCCACACTGAATGCTTTATTAGCATGTGCCCAGGTACTTGTCCAGCAATGCCCCATGTGTTTCGGCTCCACTAAATTTGGTAAACCCCTTCATGAGGGAGGTGACATATGTACATGTTGCCATGGATGGGAACTTCCATCACCCACACCATTGCTGCACTGGGGACAGCCCTCCTTTTTATGATCCCACATATTTCCTTCTAAAGCAATTTGTAGATGCCATTGGAGATCAGATCACAAAGCAGCAGAAGAAACCAGCAAAGGCATATCGCTCACCTGTTCCCAATGAGGCAATCAATGATTGCAAATCATCATATGACACCACGGACAGGAACAAGAAGAAGACCACTACTGACATCTGCGACAATGCAGGCCTCATGGGCCTCATCTGTTGCCACAATATCCCACTCTTCTTTGCAAGTATTGATTCCCCTGGTGAACAACAGAAACATGCTGTCACTCTCATTAGCCATCTCTTCTCACTTCTGCCTGAAATGGCAACTGTCATGGTCTTCTATGACATTGGTTGTGTTTTGGCATGCATCCTAACTAAGGTATGTTGCCTTTTGTGACCCTCCACCTGTCTCACATGACCTACTTGTAGTATACCATCCTTGACAATCTTGTTACTCAGCAGCTGCACTTTGCTACTAGTGCCATGCATGCATATGGGCATGAGTGGGCTTGTCAGCTGGTCTATAACCCTCATTTGGTGACTGGCCTCAGCCTGTCTGATGGCAAAGGCACAGAATGATTGTGGTTGTGGCTCATCAAATTAATGAGCATTGAGCACTCTTCCTCTGTAAGCAATTTGCCACAATTTTCAAACATGGTTTAAGAGGCTATTTATAGCAGCAATGTAGAATCTGGTTGATTGATTGCCAGGCTGCTGCAGTCAGACATGAGATGCGATTGGATCTCAGCGATTGGATCAAACAACGCCTCAAACACAGCATTCAAGAACAGGATCAAGCTGTCCGAGAACAAGTCAAAGAATCAGGCTATCCCATTGCAGACTTGAAGGAACAGTGGGCACTACAGAAGGATTCACAACTCTTGATTTGTGCACATACATTCTTGAGCTATGTATGGCTCTTCCATTTGACATGTCCAGCATATTTTTAGATGCACCATGACACCTCAAAAAGCAACTTGACACCATGATCTTGCTACAGTCTGATCTTGATTCTACCGAACGAGCCCTCTGGATGGCTCGAAGTACAATTGAAAATGACTCTAGTAGTGAAGGTATCACTGAGCAAGCACTAACTGTTCTTGAAGGCTTGGAGTGAACTCATGAATGTCTCATGAACAAAGTCGATGCACTTTATGCTTCCTTCAACATTGAAGAACAATTTCCAGAACTTGAAGGTGTCAACTTTGACTTCGTTTGCCTTCTTATTTTAGCTTGCGATCCCAAGATTAACATTTGAAAGTGTGCCATTGCTTCTTTTTTCAAATGGGACAAACTAGATCAGGCGGTTGGCAGAGGTCAGAAGCCTTTCAGTGAGAACTCCATTACTGCATTCTGCCAAGGTTAATTTTAGCTAGGCATGAAGCTGCACCAACAGACCCATAAAGCCATCACCAAACGCCAACCTGCCCTGCTGAGCACCATTCAAAATTTTAATTCTTACTGCAAACACCCCAAGAAGCTCTATGATCATTAGTGGGTGATCCCTGTCCTGCAACCTCTCCCAACAAAGCTTGCAGAGCTTTGTGAAGACCAATCTCTCATGGAAGATGTATGGATTACGCCATCCTCTGGGCAAACACCTCTCTGGTTAGAAGACCAAGATGTTCATCACAGGATCCAAGGCATGCTCAAGATGGAGAGGTGTTTGGAGGAGCAACAACTGCTCGGCACTGAGGCTGACAATTTGTGTCGTTGGTATGGTAATGAACTCCTGCTGTAGAGCTCTCTCTGTGTACACCTGGAAGTGAGTTTACTTGTTTTGTCCCATTTCATGTCCCTGAATTATTCCCAAGACAATCTTTTAGTTCTGTTACTTCAGCAACATTGCAACCACATCCTTGCCCTTGAGCCTCAATGGATCACTCCCCTTACATCTGCACTACGCTTCCAAAGCCGCTGTAAAGAAGCATTGTCCCTGGCCACTTGTCTTTCTGGCAGAACTCCTGAAATATATCTATTATGGGTAAATACAACCACCATAGAAGCTCTGGAGAATGAAGAAGCAGAACTCTCCAATCCCTTGTCAGACAGCATTGATGAATTTGACACTGCAAATCCTACTTTGGCAGACTATCTGTCTGGCAATCCCTTGACCCTGAATGAAGTCCCAGAGGAACCTGATGACCCAGTCAGTTGTCCTTGCGTGAGGATTGTTTGGGAACACCCGCCAGTAAGTTGCACATTGCATTTGACCCATCTTTGCTTTTAATGGCCAGCCAGAATGTGTCAGTTGATGATACCCCACCACCATCCAGTAATTACAGTGATGTTCTAGGGACCCTCATGGAACGAACACACCCTTCTCAAGATGGATTTACTCATTTGATCTTTGAGGTTCATGACATTGAGATCCTCCAGTCACCAACTGCATGCTTGAACAACACATGCATTAACAGATGCATTCCACTTCTTTTTTCGTCAATCCAACCTCCAAATACTCATCAGTTTGCCATCTTTTCTACTCATGATCTGATCTGCATCTGATACCATGCCTCCGACAACTGCTTGTGGCATGCAATGAAGCATACCTCATTCTGGTCCAAAGACATCTGGATTATCCCAATTCACCATACTGATCTGGCTGGCCACTGGGTTCTTTGTGTTGCCCACTTTCGTTGACAAGAGCTGTTGCTCTTCAACAGCCTTGGAGATCGTCACGGCTGGCAAGCTAATGTCCAGGTATTCCTGTTCTTATCATCCTTCATTTGTTGCTAACAATTTCCAGGACATTATGAAACTCATTGCCTGACTTCAACAGGTGGCTCACCACCACGACCGTGAAATGCATGCTGATAAGTCAGCACAATGGACCACACACCCCATCATTATAAGTGACACATGCTATACTACTATATTGACTGTCCACTGGCACCTCTGATCACCCTACAGACTGAGCCTTTGCAGACCAATGGATATGACTGTGGGGTTTGGGTGCTTGCAGCTGTTGCAGCCACCATCCAAGGCTTTGATGCCACTGGTCTTCAAGAGAAGGATATAGCATTGTTCCATCACTACTTGTACATGAGTTCTGTCTATCATACCCAACTAGCTACAATGTATAAGGATTTCCCCCCTTTCACAGACTCTCGATCTCTGTGTGCCATGAGTGAACGACATATGCATGCCAATGTAAAAGGCAATGTGCCATCTCCTTATGCCTCCTCACAGTGTACCTCCCAATCCCTGCATGAAGTGAATTCCAAAGCCTGAGGGTATTGATGTACTCCCGACTGAGCTCATCTATGAGATTGTTGACATCCCCAGCATCAAACATCTGTGCTCGATGGTGCTTAATCTCTTTCTTGCAGCAGAGCCTCTGACTGAACAGAACATCCACCAAGTTTCTTGTAAATGACTCCTCCTGTACACTGTCAGGAGCTTCAGGCTGCTCATAAGGAGGATCACCATCCCATAGGAGAGCCTCTGACTCATCTAACGCATCAGCACTTTTCAATGCCTTGTTGAACAAACGGAAATTGGATAGAGAAGTAGTTGTGAGGCTAGTAACAAGATCGACAGGGAGTCTAGGAAGACTTCAAATGTCATTCTCATGCTTGGATGTGATGTATTGCCAGTGATTCTGGGCAGCATGCATTGAATGTTCCTTTGGTTTATGAGTTGGAGAGTGTCAGAAATAGCAGATGGTTGGTATAGATTGAAGGCTTACCTCTCAGACTTATTGTAAGCCCGCTGCTGCATTTGATGAGTTGTATGCTTGTCTGCAAGTGTGAAATACTTGACCAGGTGACCCATTTGTAGTGGTGTGCCTTCAAGCTGGCTATAGTCTGCTTAAAGCAATTGAGCTTGACTCAACACATTCAACTCACTGATGCCAATCGAAATGGTTTAGAGGGTAATTTACATCATTTCAGTAACTCTAGATAGGCCTTACAAGCTGTTAGGATATTATCTGACCCCATGAGAGTGTGCACACAGCTTGAAATGAGTCGAATTCATGTGTTCGGTCATTCAGTAGGACCGCTATTTGTAACCTGATTGGCTACAAGCTTCTTCTGGTCACTGGCTCATCCACTTTTCCCAGCTGCAAGTCAGCACAGAGCCTCTGCAGAGCATCCAAGGATGCTCCACTGAACCTCCATGCTGTTGCCTTGTGGCACCTTTGACCAAGATTTGTTCAAACTCCTTCGACGGTGGTTCAAGCTCACTTGCATCTGTTGACTTTTCTCCATGATTAGGCTGAATCAGGCGTTCAGATTTGCTGGTTAAATATGATGGAGTTTGCCCACTGGCAGGATGCTATCCTTTTCTCCTTCCTTCCCCTCCCTTGTCACCTTACCTCATTTGTGGTCTGGGAACAAGGCTACACTCTTTCTTTTGGATTCTTTATGCTCAGGGAGTTGACTTTTGTCATGCACTCTGATCGACTGATTTTGTTTTGTAGTCATGCCATTGGACTTTGCTCAAGATGGCTATGTTGTTAAGCAGATTGGTGGCGGTTGCCATAGCTGCAGTCCTGCAATTCAAACACCCACCAGGTTGTGTACAAGGATAAAGGCCATGGCTTGGAACAGTGGCCTCATTCATGGAGCCCAGAACCAGCATGCCAAGATGGGCAATAAGGCCAATGCTACGCTGGCTGAAGCCCCAAGCGATGCCATGGATGGCCCAAGCAAGACACAAATGACCTCTCGCATGCTTTCAGCTATCCCACCAGTGATGCACTTTTCAACTCCTCAAGCACAGACTCTCACTGTCCCAGCCCATGGATATCACAGCCAACAACTCTTTGCTATGGTATCTGAGTCTAGCCAGCTTTCTCCTGCTCCACTGTGCCCAATTCTTTACACTATTTCTTTGCCTTCAGCATTGCCTTCCAATGAACCATCTTTTGTATTTCCTCATGGACTCTTTCCAGCCTTGTTGACCTTGGCGGCTCCTTCAAGAGTGCCTTCTGTTGCTCCTCCTTCTGAACATGCACTTTCTGTGCCTCCTCCACCTCCCATGCCTCACATGCCTTTGGTGCCTTGCCAGACCACACCATTGCTTCCCCATCACTCTTCCTTACCTCCACCAACCTCAGCGGCTCCTTCAAGAGCACCTTTTGTTGCTCCTCCTCCTAAATATGCACTTTCTGTACCTCCTCCACCTCCCATACCTCACATGCCTTTGGTGCCTTGCCAGACCACACCATTGCTTCCCCATTATTCTTCCTTACCTCCTTCCATGCCTTGCACACCTCTGGTGCCTTATCAGGCTATACCATTGCCTCCCCGTCACCCATCCTTACCTCCACTTGTTGGTCCACGTCCTCAAGTTGTATCAGATCCACTTGTGGGGCACCATGACTCCAACAATATTGTGAACATGACATCAGATCCTGTTGAGGCATCATTTGATGAATCACCCATCATGATTCAGCCCCTACCTACCATGAAAGTCATTCCTCCCACTTTGTTTGCTACTCATCCATCCAAGCCTGAGCCTGTTGCAATTGAAAATGTTGGGCCAGCCCCTCCTTTTGGCAACCAGGTTGACCCCAGTTTCTCTTTTGACGAGCAAGTACCTCACTTGGAGACTTCATTGCCTGCTACTCCCACCAGTGGATGAAAAATGGCTCAGGTTCTCCAACTCCTTCAATAGGAGTGTGAAGAAATGGAAGCTATCCTCAAGCAGGTTGCCAAGGAGACATTGATGACAACTCAGCAAGTTGCCAAGTCATGGCACCACAATCGGGGGCATATCATCATCAGTCCTAATTATTGGAACAAGTATCAAGCTTTTTGAAAGGCCAACAAGGAGAGTGAATGTCATCAAGCTGGTATTGGTCCCCAGGAGCCAGGTATGTTGCATTACAGCAAAGTATCAGTAGATCCTCATACTGTTGTCAAAGCTACTCCGAGTGTGATGAGCCACTGTTACAAACAATTCATTGCACATCAGGGTGAGGACTGGAAGGAGACCCTCAAATTTTTCGAGCTCACTGAGATCACAAAGACCTTGGAGCATACATATAGTGGCACAGCATGCACAATTGTTCAACAACATTTGTTGAAAGATCTGCAGTATCATATGTCATTTAATTTGTTTTTCATGTTCTTGATCCTCATATTTTCTTATGTAGATGGACTCAGCAGCTGCAAAGTATGGCTTCCAGAGCATCCTGGTAATGTGTGGGAATATCATTAACAAAGACAATGCATTTGGTCATGCATATATGATGCAGGGAGCCACTGATGTACATATATCCAACTTATCAACACACAGCATGTGTACTGATCTTGTTTGGTAGTTTTGGAAGACTCATTGCAAAGCAGACAAGGACACAATCATCAGTCATTTAAAGGTGCACATATTGTAAGTTTCTTAATATGTATCTCTTCCTGTGAATCATAATTGGACAATCACATAGTCACTTGGCATCCCTTGAGACTGTCACTGAGGCATTCCATGATGAGTATGATGACAATGGTGACAATGTCCAAGCCTCTGATGCCCTGCCTGCCAAGTCATCTGCACCCCACCCCAAGGCCAAAACCTCGGCAGATGTCAAAGAGTCCTCAGACAACTACCCCAATTACACCAAGGCTGTGAAGAGGCACCTTACCAGAGTAATCAGTGAGCATCTGCACTTCCTCCATTCAATTAATGAACTGATGATCACTGGAAGAGGCAGCTGGAGCGGATGTATCAAAGCTAAATGCCAAAAACTTTCCATAGAAGACATTGCTCTCATTCTTGGCATCAGCTGGCCTCATCATGGAGGGCTATCTCTTTGAGACACTTATGCTGGATGAATGTCACAGCCAAAGAACCAAAGGAATCAGTGATCTCAAGCTTTCAGAGATGAAGCAGTTGATATGTGCAATTAAGGCTGGCACTCTAGTGGTCAAACGTGTTAAGGGAGCATGAGAGACTGGTAAGTAATATTCCCCAGCATCATGTTATGTCACATGCTGATGTCACCAAGCCAATCTGCTGGGTGGTGTAGCTCCGGTCATCATTGAGGAGCAACCCCCATTGATCTTGCTTCAGTTTTGTGGTTGACAAATGTTTGCCAACAGCAATTCCAATCACAATGGCCTTAAGTGTGCTGCTTCCTGCATTGCAGCAGCCATGCGTGTCAAGCATTCTTGAAGCCAGAAGCAAGTGGATTCTGATGCAGAGGGTGACTCTGAGGTATCTTCAACAGTGGTCAAGAAAAACCACGCACAAGTTGTCATTCCCATGCCACCAACACTGAAGAAGAAAGTGAGCAGTGCCCTGTTGGATGAGTCCATGGATGAGATAGAAATCTCCAAGGGTGTTGGGTCGCACAAATGTGAGGCAGTTGGAGAACCCTTTAAACATGCAGGAAAGAAGTGTGTCACTAAAGAGAGAGGTGTCAAATGTGCTTGTGGCCAAACTAGGAAGTTTGTTAGTGCAGAGCTCATCGAGTCATCAGATGATGACAGCAAACCTGATGTGGTTGATATGCAGATAGTCATCTCATCAGATGATGATGCCAGTACATTTTAGTCCATCATAAGTTCCCATCGCCCACTGACATACTCACCTCAGCTACTGAGACACGAGTGCCCCAAAAGCCCAAAGTATTCAGGAGGGTGAATCCTTCAGAACATGAAGGTTTGAAAGGTATGCATTTGATTCATAAATCTATTTGCCACCATTGATTGTTTCCAGTGTACCCGAAACCCTGACTAGTCAGGAAAAATATTTCATCAAAAGACACAGATTTATTTCAGAGTACTAGCACTGTGGCTGATCACTCTGTGATAGCAACTCTCCAAAAAGATGTTGAGGGCCCTTTGGAGCTGAAGAGCATGCCAAGTTTGCCAACTCCAACATCTTCTCAGCTCCCTTCTGCGCCTTCTGTGCTCCTCGTGCCTTCCATGCCCCCTGTGCCTCTCACACCCCCCATGCCTCTTGCACCTCCTGTGCCTCCCATGCCTCTTGTGCCCCCCATGCCCCCCATGCCTCTCATGCCTCCTGTACCTCCCATGCTTTTCATGCCTCCTGTGCCTCCCATGCCTCCTGTGCCTCCTGTGCCTCCTGTACCAACACACATTTCATCTCCAACCCCACCTCCAATTTCTCAACAACCTTTGGTGGCCAACATTCCACAGTGACCTCCATTACCTCCATTACCTCCATATCCACCAGCACCTCAGCAGCCTCCAATGCCTCCACAACCTCCAGTGCCTCATGCAATCAAGAATGCAGACCTCCTCCCATCCCAGGACTTGTACAGTAACCACAATAACCATGCATTTGCAGACCAACACCAACACCACCATCAGCACAATCATTTGCAAGTTCCTTACCTCCCTTTGGCCCCATATGCCCAATCAATGCAGTACCCCCAACCCAATGGGGCCTTCAACACTTGTCAGTTGGGAAACCATCCTAACACTCTGCCTTATCACCATAACATGCATGATCCATATGCTCATCCTCCTTCCTACAGAGACTTAGTAGGTCTGGGGTGGTATCAGGACTTGCATGATGTCTACAGTGCTTCATTTAGTAAATCTTAAATCTTACTTATGTATTTTAGTGTGCTGTTCTTGAGAAGCCTACAGTAGCCTTTTGAATGAGAAATTTGTTTGGAGAATGAATGAAGAAGATGCTCCCAGCAGCTATTCAAGATCACCACATTGTACGCAATCCATATCCCCCCTCCCTGTCCTTCATGTCCACTTCACAGGCCAGCCACAAACAAGAGTTGGACTTATGTGAATAACTGGTATGCATGATGGAAACCATCAAACTTACTTGCCAACTAGCATGACTGCAGCATCTGATGAAGGTTTTGTGTTCAGCTAGTGAGATAGGTGCAGACCTAGTCAAATGTGGCATCCAAGTTGTGCCCATGTCTACCATGGCACCAATTATCATCCTTCAAGAGGAGGCTGATTTATGTGAGTAACAGTTTCCATGAGATGAACCTTCTCTCAAACTGATTGATTGACTAGCATATATGATTAATATCTTGGAGATGGTGGTCTCGGCCACCAAAATGAGCATGTGTCTTTTCAGCCATGCCATTGCACATCCTTTGCCAGTGCCTTTTGCTGGTATGACTCTCCCATTGCCCATTGATCTATTCATCTGATCTACAACCTTGGTGGCTGCTGCTCCTACAGTCACGTCATCAGTGTTCAGTCACAGTTATGCATTCAGCAAAAGAGGTCCCATTCATGAGTTCAACCCTGGTGTGACTCACATGGATAATCATATGCACTGCTTGTACAAGGACTTTGTGTATGAGGTTTCCCAGGATGATGCTAATGGTCGGCTATACCTGGTGACTGTTACAACTACAACCGGGGATAGTCATACAAGTAGACACAAAGTGTAGGCCATCTTGAGCCTGACTCTTGTTGGGTCCTAACTTGTAGGATACCTTCAGGCTTGTCGGTATGCCTGGAAATGAACAATGAGGAATACTAATAGAAGTGTCCTGAGGTAGGCAATGACTGAGAGTCCAAGATGAGTAAGGTCAGATGACCTTGACCTAGGCAAGAGTCTTAAATAGTGAGGTCAATAACAAAGAGGTCTGGTTCTCTGTACTGGAGTAGATAACTGAGAGATGAGCCAGCATCAATGAGACATTGGTGAGCAAAGGCAGGAACAGAAGTTCCTGGACAAGAGGTCAATGACTGGGAGTCAACCAAGATGATCTAGATGACCATAAGTGGTCAGAGGGTTCTTGACAACAATGGTGAAGTCCTTCAATGAAGTAGGAAAGAGGAGAGGGTGAGGTAGAGGTAGAGGTAGAGGTCAAGCAGGGGGAGGGTTGCAGGAAACAGATGATGAATACCACAAGAGTAACCATAAGGTGTACACTTTAGGTGTCAGATCAAGGTTAGAGAGAGAGAGGTGTTGGAGAGGAGTTCCAACTTATAACCCTGGCCATAAGGGCTTTAGGGCAGGTATATCCAAATCTGGTAATGATGGACCATGCACAGTCTAACCAAGTATGGTAAAAGTCCATATCCATAAAAGGAAACCCAGCATCTGTATAGTAAGGCAAAGGACTGAAATGGCAGGAGAGGTCTGCCATGGGAAGTTCACAAGCATTGGGACACATCATGGAAATCATCATGGTGCAATGTGTTGTGATGGCATGTGAGTAGTCACAAGGGTGAACAAGGTCAGAGTGCAACACAAGGTTGGTGGCGATGTTGAGGTAAGATCTGGCCTCAACTGAGATGGTGATTGCTGAGGAGAGCATAGGGAGGGTGGCTGTGTGAGGGAGGCACTGAGAGGGGCAGTGTGGAGGGCTATCCAGGGATGACCGGAAGCATAGCAGGATAGCTGTGAGAGACACCAGGAGGAGCAGTGTGGATGGCCCAGGGAAGATCCGGGAGGAGATATTCCAGGGAGGATCCAGGGAAGATCCAGGATTAAGAACACAGGAGGGTGGCTATGTTAAGAGGTGCCGAGGGAGAGCAGTGCAAAGGAGAGTAATGCTGGGCTGTTGTAAGACGCATCATGTTGAGCATAAACGAGTGCAGGAATATGCCAGGGGTGAGTGGTCCAGTAACAGGAGTGGTCACATGATGGGCATGGGGTTGTGGGAGAAGGAAAAAGACCAGGGGTGTGCCAAAACTGTAACAGTGACAAAGGGATGTCATGTTGGTGTCTTCCATGGCTGGTAAGTCCCCTCACTTTTTCACAGTTGTTTACATCTCCTGACTCATGATGGGCTCATGACTTAGGGAAAAAACAGCTCCACATGTTCTAGGTGTCAGCCACACATGTTACCCAAGGGTGCGATCTGAGTCTGTGGATCTTGCCATCGAGTTGTTATAGCATGCAATGGACCACAATGAAGCAGAGTGGCTCAAGTGCCCCCCTCCCCAACTTTTTGGGAAGGCAAAAAAGGCCTGCTTCATAAGTTCAGAGCATGCCTTGCCCACCTGAACAATTGCTTTCAGCACATGTACAATGGTTTTATCTTCGATGCACCACTGGATGACAACACTGGTCATGCATACCTTGTGACAAAGGGGTGTTGTGTGGGTATTTTTCATACCTGGTAGATCATTGTTTTTCATGCTGGTCTATGTATCCTGACAGACCTCTGATTCAGGGAGGAAACCACTCCTCATGTAGTCAGTATCAGCTGTGCCTGCTACTCAAGAATTGCATCTGAGAATCTTGCTGTTGTGTTGATGATGGAGGCAGTCAACCACCAAGAGGCAGAGTGGGTCCCTTAGAGTATCATCAATCTATGTACATGCTATCATGATGTATCTGTGACTCTATGCATTTGAATGCTATTTCTTGATTAAATGTTCAACTCTCATTTTGGAGTTGTTCAATTTTGGAACAGTCCAAATACTTGACTCTCTCCTGCAGAGGCACCTCTATGCAGCATCAGGGAATACCTCAGAGGCTCAGCAGAGGTGTGTGAGGCCTATTGAAGGGTCAATCAGACCTTTTAGGAGATATCCATCCACACTCCACCTACCACAACCGAATACCCCAGCACATCTCATGAGGCTCTGCTGAGGCACTCAAGGTGGAGTCAAGAAGAACTTCATCCATTGTGTCCTCATGGTAAGCTTCCCTTTTGTTTAAGTAGACTTACTCAAATGTCTTCTAAACTATTTAGATTGTTGTGAAGATTGCCCCTTGAGCTTCCCGGGAACATGCTAAGTGTAGGCTATCTATCTTGGCATGCACATCCCACATGTTATTTTCCCCACCACCATTCAACTCCCAGTTATCCACTCATCTCAGCATGCCATTGTTCCCTTAACCCGACCATAATGGAGGACAGCCACAAGTCATCTGACTCTCCATTCCACTGGCAGTCACCATACAAACCTTCAACCTTGGTTTCCACCATGAGAGCAATGTCAAAATGGTGAGTACTATTGATTGTTTGCTAGCCTGGAATTAGTACTGAGTGCATATTCAGATGTTTCAGTTGCTCATTGAGCCGTGTCCTGTGCCCTCTGAACACAGGATTACATTTCCTTGTGGGTATGAGGATGAGGTTGATGAAGACACCAAAAACAATGTCATATGTGAACCTGAAGCTGCTGTGCCCACTGCTGACAACACAGTGGCAGAGGTGACACTATTTTTTTTTCCTGTTTTGAGACTAACCACAGCATTGCAGACCACTGCCGCTACTGAAAATACTACTGCAACCAAGCACATATGCTGTGTGAGTAACCCATTCATTTTTTCACCAAAAACTAATGGCAGTAATTACTACAGGCTCAAAGCAAAGTGACTACTCGAGGGGCACAGCAGTGTGCCAGGGAGACCCAGTTACCAACCGCTGGGCCTAGCACCTGCAGCCTTGGAAAGTGTCACAGAATGTTGAACAACTAGTAGCCTATACAGTCATATCTCAGCAATAAATTTTGATTCCTTCACTGAGTTGTATGTATATCCTGACTGTTCATCTCATGTACTACACAATGTGATGTGTCCTTTCCTTATTTATCTTTAGGGCTCCAATACTTGCCCTAAAGTACTTAGTATATATATTGGAGTGCTGCCTAAACCTACCTCTTCTCCTAACCTTGATATACACTTCTTCATGTAATCAACTTGTTCCTTGAGATCCCCTCCCTCGTGCCTTGCCTCACCTCTGCCTCACCCTCCCCTCTTCCAACTCTGGGCTAGTCCCAGTACTGCTGACTTACATCAGGCCATTCACCCTTAACTCCATATTGGAGGTGCCCAAGGAAAGGAACAAGCACAGTTCTTCACGAATGTGTACCATTGTTACCGGTCATAATACTCTCAGAATGCCCAGATGGTCCACCAACCTTGGAACCAACTACCTCGAACACTCTTCAATAAATCATTGGAGATACCAGAATTGTCTCTTCAACCACTCCTCTTTCCAGACCACCATCCAGACTTGTTATGATATGTAATATTTTCAAACTTTTCACTACGAACACTTGTACAACATTTTACTTCAATTATTTAGACACATTGCATGTGACCGTGGGAAAGGTCACCTGATCACAATGATGTCATAGCACGTGTTATTAATTTCCGCTCTTCTCTCACGATGCTACTCTTCTTTTTCCCATCATCAACTTCTCTTTCTCACATTCGTGTACTTTCATTTGACCATACTTAGTCATTACTATTTACAGCACTTGGTCCGTGCTCACTTCTCTCCAGTATATATACCTGTACTTTATATCTTAGCACCCCAGTCTAATCCACTTGTCATTGTCGTTTCCGAACTCTGATTAAGGATCTAAGGCTACACTCCTCCTCTATCATCTCTTTCTCCTTTTGGCTTACGGTGTTTGCCTTGTCGAAGTCCGGCTAGTGGTAGCTCCTAGAGTTATCATTACAAGACTGGTGAACCACATTCAGTACATCAAGGAAATAATTGAAGAGAATGATGAAGGTTACATCACAGTACTCCAAGAAATCCTGAGGTTTCACATATAAGATTGAATTCCACTCTGCCCACTACTCCTGATAACAGCAAACCTAGTGGAGACCAGCTGCCATGCATTTAGAGTCAGTTTTGACTTGTGGGCACATGGTTTTAACTTCAACTTTATTGGAGTTCCATTCAACCAACACTTTTCTACCTTGATCAATTCCTATTCCTACCATGGTGAAACTCTAGCTTCCATTTATGAAGGTGCTGACTTAGCCTTTCCTGTCATTTCTTATTGGGACACAGCCTATATCTCAGTACACAATTGTGGCTGGGAGATCCTTAACAGAGACCATGACCATTTCAACCAGGATTTCAGACTCCATCTACAGGCTCTTCATCCCAACCCTCCTATTCCATCCATTGCTGATCTCTTTTTGGCATTTAATACTCCAGTGAACATCTATCATCCTAACTTGGAAGAAGACACACCAGGAATGGACAAGTGGTACAATCTTTGCCAAATACAAGATGATGGACCACACAACAGGAACTTGTGGGATGTCCCCACACAGCATGCCTGGAACATTTGCATGGATAGTATCTGGCAGAACCAATTTACTCATTCAATTCATCTCTTTTGAAGAGATCATACAGAACTAATCACGCATTTTCAACAGGACTTTGATCCTAGGAATTTGGATTGCTTTATTACTGCTTATCTAAGCAAGGCAAATATCCTTCACTCCACCTCTGATCACATTTCTGCCATCATTCTTCATCACCAAGACCTATTCCATGGCAGACGAATTGAACTTATTAGATGACAAGCAAGAATATTATGATCAGAAGCATAAAAACTTGCCTGTCTACAAGGCATGGGTGACCAAGGAGTTCAGGAACTTAATTAAGCAGCCGATTTATTGTTGGCCCATCCTGGTGTGATTAGGTGGTCAATACATATGCTCCATTGGCAATGATTGTTTTGAACATTTACCTTATGAGTTAAAGAAATGGACTCTTTCTCACTTAGGAATTGATCTTTCTTCAAATTGGATAATAGGTTCTTTGCAAGGTTGTGCTAAACTTGATATTTGGCATGACATTTCACACCTCACTGGGATTCCAGGCAATAGTGATACTTTGCCTGATTACAATCACCAAAGTCTTCTTGCATTCAATTCAATTCTTTCCTATGCTCATTCACTGTTACCCAAGTGGTACTGAGACTGTGAAGGTTTACAAGAGCATTGGATGTCCTATTCTTGGGACATTATCCAAGCTGACAGTAGTGTAGTATTTGGACATGCTTACCCTCATGAACAGATTGTATATGAGGAACTTCCCTCTCAATTGTTCTATTCACAACCACCACCAAACCAACTAGGAGTGTTGTTACTTTTGGAGAACCAACAACGACATCTTCTTCTTCCATTTCTTCTACTCCTTTCAGAGTATATGATCCAAATGCTGATGAAAACTTTTTGTTTTCCACAGTTGCTTTTTGTCTTTCGCTATAACCATCCACTATGTTTGGACTCATCAAACTCGACTCTTCTATCATGTCCAGGCTTCAATGTCTTGCAGGACCATTGAACTACTATGTGTGGTCTTTGGAAATGTGAGATGTTCTGAATATAGCTGGTTGGTGGGACATCATTGATGGAACCTCCTTGTACACAGCTCAAGGAACTGTCAATGATCAAGAACACTGGCAATGCAATGATTGCCAAGCCCAAGCGTTACTTGGTGTCTATGTGCAAATGCACATGAAGGTTCATGAGTCACATGTTTATGTGGCTGTCCAGAATAACCCATGACCATCTCTTGCTTGTGCATTCTGGAATCAGCTTGTGGCTCTTTATTCTGCACATGGCATATCAGGCCAATTTTGGGCCTTTCAAGGGGTTACCCAGTTTTGTTTCTGTGAAAACTGAGACATAGGATCCCAAATCTCTGAACTGGTTTCCATGTTACAACATACCATCTTGACTGGATTGCTTCTTCCAGATCAACTCCAGGTGATGATATTCTTGAATGCCTTATCTCATTTCTTTGATCCCACTGTCTCTACCCTCATCCAAACCATATGTAGCAGCAGGAGACTTCAACACAGATAATGTATCCACCAAGATAATGGCAGAATCTCATCTCCACTTCACATTACACCCTCATCCTTCCCATCATTTCTTAGCCTCTTGTTTATCAGAACCTGAACCCTCCAGTTCTGAACTGGCTTATGCCAAGACTAATTGCATGTCTGCAATATGTCATGCACCTAACTTGAATGTGGAGTGTGGCCATTGCCACAAGAAAGATCACATGACTGCCCAATGCTGGCAACTTCATGGCAAACCTTCTGGCCAATGAGGTTAGAAGAGGCCTTTCCCTTATAAAGGGAAAGCTCCTCAATCAAATAAAAGCAAAGCAAAGCAAGCCACATATGGCAAATGAAAAGGCTTCAAAGGAAAGGGAAAAGCTCATGCTCATGAGCTTTACAAAACAATATGTTTGCCAACCAGATGATAGGCGATGAAGACTCAGAAATGATCCTGATTGACCAACAACAGGACATATTCTATGATGCGACCAAAGGTTCCACACCTATGTGGGACACTATGGATATGGATGACGGAATGTCAGACACAACCATCACTCCATTGGGATATCATTCCATCTATCCTACTGCCACCATTCTTCACAGTGCAGAGGCTTCTCAAGCTTCTATCTCTTCCTCTGCTTCAACCTCTCATTCCTTTCCAGTCCATTCTGGTTCAGTCAACTCCATCTGAACTTGGAACTAACTCAACCAACAGGGTTAGAGTTTCTTTACCCACGGGAAACCAAAATGGTTACTATGGAAACACATGGAGACGTGTTGACAGGACTTGGAAACATGGCTTAGACAGCCATGAGATATCTGTATGGGACAGTTCCAACTTCTACCCTGGTTATGCTGATGAAGAATGTAATTTTGATTTTGACTGGTATACACGATTGATACCGGTGATTTCTACCACTGAAGCAACTGAAATTGCTTCTGCAACTATAGGTGATTTGTTCAACTAAGATCACTGGATGATTGATAGTGGTTGTACCCATCATATCACTCCATATTTCCAGGATTTTATAAATCTTTGTGAAAATAAATGAATAGCCTCTGCAGCTAATGGATCATCATTAAAGATGATTGGACCAGAAACTGTTATCCTGAGGCCTCAGGGTTTAAAACTGCTTATTCTCCATGATGTCTGGTATACACCTGATGCTTTGCATAGACTCTTATCAGTTCACTCTCTCACAAGAAAGGGTTACTGATATACCATGATCAACAAAGAAACCAAGATTTGGAACAATAAAGGAATGTTAGCAATACAGGCTTCTGCTTTATTGCTGTTACGACTAGCCTGGATAAGGGTAGTAGTAGACTTGGTTGTTCAAAGATCACGGAGTTGTAGGATTTCTACAACAACTAGGGGGACGATCTTAGGGGGCTTCCTCTAAGACGGAGAAATCGTAGGAGTTCTACGACAGCAAGGGTAAACAAGGAGCGTTGACTCAGAAGTTCAACAACAACTTAGAGAGCAAGGATCAAGGGCAATGATGTGGTTATACTGAGTAGGTCTAACTTAAGAATAAAGGTCGACCTACAAGGGTTTAAATACGAGTTGAAAATGAAAAGGTAAACAGATGAAAATAGAACTTCATAGAAGGTAAGAGAATGATTAGTAAAGAAATGCTGACTGATGATGGAATGT
>JBBPNR010000732.1:0-17626 GCA_038091015.1 Boletus vermiculosoides
CCCAATGAGTCATCATTTTGAAATGACTGCCATTCTCTTGGGTCTGACCCAAGTCCCTTGATTCCTGGATCCATAGAAAGCCAAGAGTACATACTTCAATTCATACACTACCCATGTTAGGGTAAGGATTAGGGGTTATCATGTTTTGGATCATTTAGTGTAAAACATGCAAACATTGGGACACTTTTTTGAGTCACTGTATGTTCAAAAAATAAACAGGCTATGCCAGCAGCATCCACTGTTTTCATACAAGGAGCCAATATTACCCCTTTCATAAGTCCATGGTCAACCACAACCATGACAGAATCAAAACCACAGATGAGAGGGAGGTCTGTGATGAGATCCATGGAAAGGTATTGGAAGGGACAAGTGGTGGCAAGGTCGATGGGAACAAGGGAGGGAACTGTGGAGTGTGTCTGTATTTTGTATGCCTGGCAAATGGCACAACTGGTGACATATTGCCAGATGAAGGAGGAGAGACCTGGCTACCAATAGTCATGAGAGAAAAGGGCAATGGTGCAGAGGTGACCACTGTAGCCCCCCTTAAAGGAAGAGTGGGCAGTGGAGACCAGGTCATGGTGGGTATCTACTGGGACATAAAGACAGTTCTTGAAATAAAGACAGCCCTTGACAAAGGACCAGTCAGCTGCAAAGAAGTGGCCAGGAGCAGAGAAGTCATGTTTCATATGGTGGAGAGCATCCAATACAAGGAGATCCAAGGTGGAAGAGGCACAGATTTTGTCAGCAAGTGCCATGTCAATGGCATGGAGTTGGTGATTGAAGGCAGTATCAGGGAGGACCTGAATGTCTATATTATCCTCTAAGGTGTCTACATTGTCCTTTCAGAACAAGACATCAGTGGGACCTATCTTGGATCCAGGTAGGGCTTCATAGGTCAAGTTGAAGTCCTGAAGAAAAAGCAACCAGTGTGCCTGTCAGCAAGATAGTTTTCATGGTTCTTTGAAATACATCAAGTTCTTGTAATCTGTTTGGATTGTCACAGGGTGGGAGAAGCCCAGTGTTACGATTATGGAGGACCCCCTATATTTTCCCCTTCTCCTCCTTCTCATGACCACCAACCTTCTATCCCTTTGGCAATCTCTTTGCCAAACCTCCACCTCAACCACCCCAGCTCCACTCTCTTTGATGAGATCTTCACAGATCTCTGAGATCTCAAGATTCCAAGCAGTACCTGGGCCAACCTCCTAGATGAGATGCTATTCCCTTGATGACAAGGCTGCACCTCATCACTCCTGGACCTCTCCATTTCCTATTTATGACTCATTTGTCCTGTGTTATTTATGACTTACTTGCAAACACTGCCTCCTTCATTGCCCTCTCTTTATGAGTGATGTATTTCCCCATATGTATATCCTCATTTACCTTATATGTGATATGCAATGTGATACACCATTTCCTTATATAGGTTTAGAACTCTGTCCCTGCCCCTAAACTACATATCATACTATATATATTAGGGTGCCATCTGTACCTTTCTCTTTCTTAACCTTGATATATACTATTTTGTGTTGTCATTCTGTTTCTTGAGACCCTCCTCCCTCATGCCTCACCTCACTGCTACCCAATCCTCCCCTTATACTATGAAGGGCCAGTTCCTTCTCTGTTAGTTTCAGCTAAGCCATTCACCCTAACTCCTTTGTAGAGTCAACTTGGGTAGGAATGAGAGACATATTACACAAACATGTACCATTGTTACATGGTCATAACAAAGTATCAAGGTTATACTCAAACTCAGTGCTATTATACTTAAATCCCCTGGAAACTATCCAGTTGATAGTCTAACTCTCTGACAAGACAAGAAAGATCAGCCTAGCCAACCTTCTGTGAGAAGGTCACTCTTCTGATGAAGAGCAGCACATCTCCCCACCACAACCCAATCCCCCATTTCACACCTTCTCTCCCATTCCCTACTCTGACTCTCCCTCCTCTTCCAGGAGGATTAGTTCTCAACCAAGAATGGGAACCTTCATACCTCCCCCACCCCACCATCATACCCCATATCCTACTCTATCCAGAGCCTCCTCTGGTGGTCCCCTCATCCAACCAGATATCACAGGTTGATGTCCCCATCCAATCTTTCATCTCTGAGAAACCCAAAAAGACCTCTTCACCCAACAATGGAGAAATATACGAAGATTTTGTTTGAAGAACAGATCTTCTCCCAGACCCACCTTTGGACCCATTAGACAATGACCCCAAACTAGAAGATGAAGATGATAATGAAGATGATGATAACATGCCTGGAGTTAAAGCTGCCTTACCAGAGGAGGAGAATCCAGTGATGCAAACTAATGGCTCATGGCTATGGAGGGCTACTTTTCCCTCAACAACACTTTCAGAGACCTTGCAAAGAGTTATATCTTCCTCAACTGAATGCAGAAAGAATGAGAAAAGGCCTTCATAGAAGCATGGCTTGCCAAAATTAAGGATGGCAGGATACCACACAGACAAACCCACTTTACCACAATCAGAGAAGTGTTCACCAACACCTTTACCCCTTACAACACTGCTGCCCAAGCACAAGTCAAACTCTCTTTGCTCATACAGGATACCAGAGATAGTCAAGGATTTAAGAAATACATCTCTAGTTTCTCACTCCTCTCAGTTTGATCCAAGATCACCAATCTCAACACCCTTTTGGAATGTTACCTGTGAGGATTGGACCCCCAGATTGCCACCCAACTCACCATGTCTGGAATCCTCCAAATTGCCACCTCCATGGAAGATGTCTACAAGAAGTTGTCTGAGATCAAAGGCAACTTCAAACATATCAGGAACATCAGGAGAGGGCTGAAACCAGCTTATGGAGGCCATGGTCATGCTTGCAATCCCAATGCTATGGATGTTGATAAAATCACCATCTCTCCTGGTGAATGCTATAGGTGCATTCAGCAGCACCTCTGTTTCATTTGCAAGAAGAAAGAATGTTCTACAAGAAATCATTCGGGTTATAAGAAGAACAGGGCACCAACTATTGCCAATACCAGAGCTGTGGAGATCCAATCCACTGTTGGGAGACCATTCTCTACCACCTTGGACCCACTGGATGACTTCATCAAAGACTTTTCACTTGGGCAAAGTAGGGATGAAATTCTGAGGACACTGAGGTCCTCATTTGATCCTTCTCTCAACAAAGAAGGAGTCCTGCTAGAGGGACAGGAAGCCACTATGTGAGACAATGAACATGTCCATGTCCTCAAGATCCAAGAAGAACCCACATCTGTATTCATCAGGAAGACTCTAGGAGATTCAAGAGAGGCACCAGAGGGTGCCAGAAGCTCCTGTGCACCAGCACATTTTTAGGAGAAAGGGCTGAGTCAATGTCAGTACCTTCCATAATGATTGCTCCTACATTTATTTCTGGATCGA
Source organism: Boletus vermiculosoides (assembly GCA_038091015.1). NCBI lineage: Eukaryota > Fungi > Basidiomycota > Agaricomycetes > Boletales > Boletaceae > Boletus > Boletus vermiculosoides. The sequence continues at coordinate 3,391 of JBBPNR010000732.1, forward strand.
GCTTGAATTCTATTTGTATTCCTATCTCAATCTGAAAGCAGAATGGCAAAATTGTTGACATACACACACTACTGGATTTGGGAGCAACAGGCTGCTTCATTAATCAGGAAGCAGTCAGGCATCTGGGCCTACCAATAGCCAGACTTTGCATGCCCATCAAGGCATGGAACATGAATGGTACCAAAAACCAATCGGGTATCATCAGGTTCAAGATGACAGTCATCCTGGACTAAGGAGGAATAAAGAAATAGTGGGACCTTTATATCCTGAATTGCAGCAAGGATGACATCATCCTCAGAATCCCTTGGTTCTGATCAATCAATCCAGATGTTCACAAGACAGAAGGGCATGTAACACTCATGTCATTCTGATATTGAGATACTGCGGGTGCCAATCCTGAGGTCTTGAAACAGCAATACCTAATGAGGTATCTGGAGAGTGATGATAAAGAATGGATACAGGGCAAACTCTACAAAGGGTTTAGGAAATGGACACTGGTCCAACATGCCCACTTCTTTTGCATTCATGGAGATATACCAGAGTTCATACTGAAACAAACTACACTATCAACAATGATAGCACAGCAACAGGACAAAGCAACCACCATGATTCCCCTAGCCTATCAGGAATATGAAAACATCTTTCACAAGAAAAATGAGATGAAACTGCCTCCTTTATGAGCATACAACCATGCTATCAAACTGAAGGGCATATTCGTACCCCAACAAGCCAAGGCATATCTGATGAACCTTGTGGAGACCCAGGCATGCAGGGAGTTTGTCAATGAACATCTGAAAACTGGGAAAATAGTTCCCTCAAAGTCCCCCCAGGCATCTCTCTTTTTCTTTGTTCAGAAGAAGAACAGCAAGCTGCATCCTTGCCAGGACTACTGGTACTTGAACAGCCACACAATCAAGAATGTGTACCCCCTCTCTCTCATTTCAGACCTAGTAGACAAACTCAAGGAATCTACCACATTTATGAAATTTGATGTATGATGAAGGTATAACAATATCTTAATCAAGCCGGAAGACTGGTGGAAGGCAATCTTCCTCACTCCATTTGGACTTTTTGAACCTGCAGTCATGTTCTTTAGCATGTGCAACTCCCTTGCCATGTTCCAGGCATTCATGGACAACCTTTTTGGAGACTATATTGCAGAAGGATGGCTTATTATCTATATGGACAACCTCCTTATCCACTCAGCAGATGTAAGGGTACATGAGAAATGCACTCAAAAGGTTCTCTAATGCTTCTGAGAGCATGAGATGTACCTCAAACTGGAAAAAAGTACCTTTGCCACACCCAAGGTGGAGTATCTAGGGATGGTTGTCAGCAAATCAGGCATCAAAATGGACCTTGCCAAGCTGAAGGCTATCAACAAGTGGAAGACCCTGGTGGATGGGAAGGACATTTGGTCCTTCCTCAGATTCTGCAACTTTTACTGCAGATTCATCCTCTCCTTCTCCACCATCACTTGACCCCTCATTGAACATCCCAATCTCAGCCTTGGCACTGGAATGTCCCCCCAGAAACCGTGTTTTGTGCCCTCCAATATGCTTTCACATCAAAGCCAGTTCTTGTCTTTCTGGACCCCTCCAAACTGTTTACCATTATAACCAACACCTCTCTGATAGTATCTGGTGGTGTCCTCATGCAACCCAATTCCAATGGTGACCTGTGCCCTTGTGGGTATATCTCCCACACCTTCTCTCCAGCTGAGAGAAACTATAACATCTTTGATTGCAAGTTGCTTGCCATTATTCATGCTTTAACAAAGTGGCACCAGTACCTACTGGGCTCTCTGTACCCTGTGATGGTCCAGATGGACCACAAGAACTTGATGTACTTCAAGGAGCCATGGAAACTATCCCATTACCAGGCTCACTGGCTGCTCTTTTTGCAGAACTTTGATTTGTCCTATATTACCCTGCCAGGTTCCAAGATGGCCCCTGCAGATGCCCTGTCCTGAAAGGACAGTGTTGATACATTGAATGATAATGCCAACATCCAGGTACTCCCTGATAACACCTTTGACCATCAAATATGGGCCATTGATGTCACTCTCTTTGAGAAGATCCATGTCTCCTCTGCTACTGACCCACTGGTATTGGATGCCCTCCACCACATGGAGAATGAGTTCCCCTCCCAGGGATGAACTACCACAGCAGACTGGTCCTTCCATGAGGGCCACTTATATTTCAAAAACTGCCTCTACATCCTCTCTGATGCATGCCATGACCTCGTTACCACCGCCCACTCTTCCTTTGAAGGGGGCCATGGTGGCCACCTCCACACTGTTGCTCTCCTTTCTCACAACTACTAGTGGCCTGACCTCTCCTCATTCATCCAGTGTTTTGTTACAGGTTGTGCAGTCTACCAGGCCTACAAGATGCAGACCCACCCCACAGTTCCCCCCCTCATGCCCCTCAATTTTGCTGCTTCCTATCCTTTCCACCATCTCTCCATGGATCTTATTACTGACCTCCCATCAGTCCAGGGCTTTGATTCTGGCATGGTCATGGTCAACCATGGGCTTATAAAAGAGGTAATATTGACCCCTTGTACAAAAATGGTGGATGCTGCTGGCATAGCCTGTTTATTCTTTGAACATGTGTTCAAACATTTTGGTCTACATGACCAACTACTCTCTAACAGAGGCCCCCAATTTGCCTCCACCTTTGCCAAGGAGCTTGCCCATCTCCTTGGATATGATATCTTCTTGCCCTCAATGTACCATCCCCAAACTGATGGGAAAACCAAACAGTACAATCAGGAGCTGGAGACCTACCTATGGATATTCTGTGACAGCAATCTCCAGAAATGGCTCAGCTGTGCATACCCTTGCCCAGCAGAAGATGAAAAAACAGAACCTTTCACAGTTCGAGCTGTGGAAGATAGGAGATAAGGTGTGGCTGAACAGCTGCAATTTGAAATTGCAGATACCCTTGTGGAAACTTGCCTCTTGCCAAGCTGGACCTTTCGAAAACTCTGCCATCATTTTGAAAGTGGCCTATAAACTCCAACTCCCTCCACAATGGAAAATTCATGACATCTTCCATGCCTCCTTACTCTCCTCCTACTGGGAAACCCCCAAACACAGCCCAAATTTCCTTCATCCCCCTCCAGAACTCTTTAGAAATGAGAAAGAATATGAGGTGGAGAAGATTGTCAATCATTGCGGATTGACCTGAAGAAGGCAGTACTTTGTGCACTGGAAGGGATATCCTGACTCAGAACAAATGTGGAAATTGGAAACCCACCTGGGAAATGCCAAGGCAGTACTTCTGGAGTATAAAAGAAAGGTCAGACTCTGAAACCTCTCTTCACCCACTGTTACAAATGAGGCCAATGAGGAGGCCCCATACCCATTTTCTTTTTCACCTCCTCCTCATCATCTCCTGACTCCTGTCTCTTTGTCAGTCACACTCCTCTCCCATTTCAACCACCCTGGCTCCTCTCTCTTCTCCAAGATCTTTGCCAATCTCTGAGATTACCACATCCTTTCCTCCATGTGGGCCAACCTCCTAGACAAGTCACTTTTCAAGGAATAGGCTATGTCTCATCGCCTCCAGGTACTTCCTTCCCATCACCTCCAGGACTCTCCATTTCCTTTTACCTATGACTCTTACTTACTTCCTCTGACTCAGATAGACACTGCCTTCTACACTGCCTTCTCTTATAGGTGATGTGTACCCCCTTATATTCCTCATTTACCCTCATGTGCTATGAGATGTGATGCATCCCTACCTTATTTATCTTTAGGGCTCCAACTCCTGCCCTAAAGTACTATACTATATATATTAGAATACTGCCTGTACCTCTCTTTCTTCTTAACCTTGATATACACTTTTTTGTGTTGTCGACTTATTCCTTGAGATCCCCTCCCTTGTGCCTCGCCTCACCTCTGCCTCATCCTCTATCCTTCCAACTCTGGGACAGTCCCAGTACTGTTGACTTTGGTCAAGACCATTCACCCTTAAACTCCTTTTGGAGTTGCCCTAGAGTAGAAATGAAACAACACATTCACAAACATGTACCATTGTTACATCGGTCATAACACTTGCATCAACTGCCTTCCTCCAGTCACACATCATCTTCTCTGTTAGCCTTCTTGAAAGATCTCAAATGTCAGAGGAACTCAAGTCCCTTTCCTTCTTCTTGTGTGACAAAATGCTTGTACACCTTGTTCACCAATACTGTCTCTGCACCACTCTTTGATTTCTTCTCTCCTGGGCCTTTAGGATCAAAACAGGTTCCTCTCTCTTTCCTGGACTGGGCCTTGCCTATGCAAGGGATAGCCCTGCCCCCATCATGGCCATCAAGTACACTGTGCTCAAAATTCAAAACAACATCCTCAACCACCTACACATTGCAGGGGTCAACCTATGCATCACTCTTCTACCCCTTAGAGAATTATCCATCATTCTCAATCCCATTATCTTCACCCTCCCCCAGGCTGAACAGGAACAATACTATGACAACACCCCTGAATATTCCATCCCTGTCGGCACTACTGGATCTGATTCTTCCTCCCCAACCAACACTCTTGTTGGATCGGGAGACTCCAGTCCCCAACTCATTGATAGAAGACCTATTCAACAATATTATAGAACCATCCTTCTGTCTCCCCAAATGACCCCTTCCCCCACCTTCCTCCTACCCAGAGATGGGACCACTCAACCCATTATTCCCTTTCGCCACCCTGCCAGGCATGCCCACCATGTCATTTTCTCAGCAGGACTTCCATCACAGCCCACATGCACCCTTTCCACCATACTGGAAGACTCTCCAAACCCTCACCCACCCCCCCACATTGACATTCCTAGCAGGGCCAGTGACCAGCAGAGAACCCCTTGACTGGATCCCAATTGAGCAGCTGCAATCTTGGATAGTGATGCCCAGTCTACTATGGACCCCCTACCCCACATATCCACTCCCCACCCCCTCTGCCCCACTATATCTGTGGAACACATGGAGTGTCTCCAGTGCTTCAAATGTGGACAGCTCAGGCATTTTCAGAAGGACTGCCACTGGTACTGGTGCCACTTTTGCTGCATTGTCACCTCCAGCCATGTCCAATCCCTCTGCCCAAACTGCTGCTGTACTAACTGTGCTGCTAGGGACCATGTCTGGACCAACTGTCCTCACAACCTCCCCTTCTCTTCCTAGGACCTCACCAACTTTGAGGAGAACAAAGGAGACTGTAGTAGATGATTTGAGTTCTGAGATGGAACTTCAGATCAATGAAAGGAGTAATGTTATGATTATGGAGGACTCCCTATCATTTTCCCCTCCTCTTCCTCCTCGTGACCACCAACCTTCTATCTCTTTGGCAATCTCTTTGCCAAACCTCTACCTCAACCACCCCAGCTCCACCCTTTTCAACAAGATTTTTACAGATCTCCAAGATCTCAAGATCCCAGGCAGTACCTGGGCCAACCTCCTAGATGAGACGCTATTCCCTTGACAATGAGGCTGTGCTTCATCACCCCCAGTCCTCTCTGTTTCCCAGATCTCTTCATTTCCTATTTATGACTTGTTCATCCTGTGTTACTTATGACTCACTTGCAAACACTGCCTCCTTCATCACCCTCTCTTTACAAGCAATGCATTTCCCCATATATCCTCATTTACCTTACACATGATATGCGATGTAATGCACCATTCCCTTATATAAGTTTAGGACTCTGTCCCCAGCCCTAAACTACCATACTATATATATTAAAGTGCCACCTGTACCTTTCTCTTCCTTAACCTTAATACACACTATTTTGTGTTGTCATTCCATTCCTCGAAACTCTTCTCCCTTGTGCCTCGCCTCACCACTACCCAATCCTCCCCTCATACTATGAAGGGCCAGTCCCTTCTCTGTTAGTTTCAGCTAAGCCATTCATCCTAACTCCTTTGTGGAGTCAACCTGGGTAGGAACAAAAGACACATTACATGAATGTGTACCATTATTATGCAGTTGTAACACCCAGTAGATACTGGCACCATTCCTCCAAGGCATGGATGATTGTGAGCAATTCATGATCAAAGATGTCATAGTTACATTCTGCCAGAGAGAATGTGTGGGAGTATACCCACAAGGGCAGAGATTGCCATTGGAATCAAGTTGCATGAGGACACCACTGGACACCATTAAAGAGGTGTCAGTCATTACAGTCAAAGGTTTGGAGGGGTTGGGAAAGACTAGGACTGGTTTCATGGTTAACACGCACTGGAGAGTGCAAAACACAGTTTCCTGGGGGGCATCCCAATGCCAAGGTTGGGCTTTGGACATGAGTTGGATGAGAGATCATGTGATGGCAGAGAAGGAGGGAATGAATCTGCAATAGAAGTTGCAGAATCCCAGGAAGGAGCAAATGTCCTTCACATCCACTGGTGTCTTCCATTTGTCAATGGCCCAAAGTTTGACAGGGTTCATTTTGACAGTGTTCTTGCTAATGACCATTCCTAGGTATTCCACCTTGGGTGTGGCAAAAGTACATTTTTCCAATTTGAGGTACATTTTATGTTTGTGAAAGTGTTGGAGCACTTTCCAAGTTTGTTCCTCATGTAACTTTGCATCCACCAAGTGGATGAGGAGGTTGTCCATATAGATAATAAGCCATCCTTCTGCAATATAGTCTCCAAAGAGGTTGTTCATAAACACCTGGAAGGTAGCTGGAGAGTCACACATTCCAAAGAACATAACTGCAGGCTCAAATAATCCAAAGGGGGTGAGAAACACTGCCTTCCACCAATCTTCTGGTTTGATCAAAATGTTGTTGTACCCCCATCTGATGTCAAATTTAGTGAACATGGTAGACCCTTTGAGTTTGTCCATAAGGTCAGAGATAAGGGGGAGGGGGTAGGCATTTTTGATCATATGGCTATTGAGATATTGGTAGTCTTGGCAGGGGCAGAATTTCCCATCTTTCTTCTGGATGAAGAAGAAAGGAGACACTTGGGGGAATTTCAATGGAGTAATCTTCCCAGTTTTCAAATGTTCATTGACAAACTCTTTACACACTTGTGTTTCTGCAGGGTTCAGACATGCCCACCAAGATGCTCTGGTTCTTGTAGGGTTATTGGCACAACCAAAAAGTATGTGAACAAACTTTGCTCCTCAATTTTGTATTCACTTGTTAAGCTACAAAGAAGCATGCCAAAACTGATGACTTTCATCACTTCTAGTAGCAACTTTTTCATTTATCTCTATTGTTGATCTTGCAATCTCTGAAACCTGGTATGATAATGCCTGAGGTCATGCTTTTTGGGGATGGTCATTACCAGAGAGTGATTTTCGGTCTCAGCCTTTATATTGCAGACTATGAGAAACAAGTTCTTTTATCTTGCATTGTTCATGGTTGGTGTGCAAGGTGTATTTTGCAGATATCAATCTTTTTGCATTCTAATCAATTAATCTACCAGGTGTCTTGCCCATCAATGTGAACTCAACTCAAACACACTCAACTGCTGCCAGGAACATACCAAGGAACTCATTTGGAGATTACAAGAAACAAATGTGTTCACATTAGGTACACTATGGGATGAGTATGAGATTGTCACTTAGCTAGTGGTATGTATGGTCAGCTCATAATCAATGCATCTCATTCTTTTTAAAAAAAATTATACAGCTGTTCACAAATGATTTTCCATATGCAGATACATATACATACACGAATTACTCATGCCTGACTTACTCCATCAAATAATCAAGGGTGCATTCAAGGACCACTTGGTAGAGTGGGTTGAGCAATACATCAAAGTCCAATACAAAGGGGAAGCAGACTCAGTGTTGGATAACAATAAGAGTATGCCAGTTAATAACCCACAAGTATTGAGGCATGTGTCATGCTTGCTTGTGTCCTCTGTGAGTTTATTGCATTTTTGTTTATTGCAATATTCTAATGAGTTGCTTAGAATGGAAATGCTCCTGAATCATTGATGAGCTCAGTAATGAGCTTCATATCCCTTGGCTATCAGAAATGCTCAGACAGTTCCTCTTCCAGCAGCAATGTCCAAATGACCTGTACAATTTCAATGATGTGCCTCTCAGTAAATGCCCTGAATATAGCAGCAAAATTAAGGTGTTCAACTCTGTGTCCTCAACATTTTATGCCCCTAGCAATATCAGTGGAATTGGCAGGATGAAGCAAGAAATCATTCAATCCTGCCTGTCATGGTGTGGCACTCATCCCAGACATGACTGTGCTTTTGTGACAATGGACCCAGAACTTCCAGGTATGCAAGGAATGGATGTTGTTCATATTCTTGCCTTTTTTTCCTTCACTCTCTGCAATCCTACAGCAACTCAGTTATCTGACACAATCAAATGTGTTCTGTATGCAGTCATGCATTGGTTCATTCTATCAGACAAGCCTGATCAAGACACCGACATATGGGTTGTGCTGCCAGGATACACCATGCACTGACAACCTGACATTTCTGTCATTCATCTCAACTCTATATACTGTGCAGCTCACCTGATTCCAGTCTATAGAACTTGACATACCCCCCCCAAAATCCAGCCACATAACTCATATAATTCCTTTCATTCATACTATGTACATCAATAAATATGCTGATCATCATGCATTCAAGATCACATCCTAGCTTTCACCCTTCCCTCTCTTGCTTCCAGTCATCAGCATGCTGCTCCAGGCAGTGTACAGTGAAGACTGTTTTGGCATTGTCATCACCAGGCTACCTTCACTGCTCTTGCTGCTTTTGCTCCCTCCTGTTAGTGTGGGTTTCAAATCCCTGGGCCCCATCACTCCTTGTCAACTATGAGCCCTTCACCATCACAAACTGGTGTTTCCACATCCCCCAAATCCTTCAGTGGTGTACCTGACTCCCCCCACCCACCATCAACGGTGTCGCCAGCATTATTGGCATGTTCACCCACCCCACCCAGTATCAAGGACCATACAGCAAAGACCATTCTGGCATCATCATCACCAGGTCTCAACTATTGTAGCTCACATTATTCACCTGCTAGTAGAATCATCTCCGAAGAACTTGCTAGCTGAGAAAATTTCTCGTCACTTGGGTAGCTCGCCAGCTTTTGTACTTTAGTCTACTTGTTCTACTTGGTTCAATAGATTGCTCAGTACTTGAGTATGTTGTCATTACTTTGTAAGCTTTCATAACTTATTTACTTGAGAATGTTACCAAAGTACGTTAAGTAACGGTAACATTTGCTGATGCGGGAGCGAGCAAAGTGCCACGGGCATCTGTCGGACTCTCGATAATATCTTGGCCGGGTGGCGATGCACCCATTGCTCGTAACTTAAAGATTCAACCTTCCAACTTTGATCTCTCCCCCATAGACGTCAAGACAGTCGATTCTGAAGAGCTTGACCTGAAGAACCTATAGATATTTGTTTCGTTTACCCTCTTTCACTCGGGAAATAAGTATGGGACACGGTGGTCGGGTACAACAACGATTGCCTGTGGGACCAGGTGGGACCCTTGTTGAAATCCGGTCTTTGTATCTGTGTTTGTGGTCGAGCTGGACAGATAGACAATCATTTCGCCATCAAAGGTGGTTTACCAGGAGGTGAAAGAGGTTTGATACTACTGTTGAGCTGACTCGTTGGCACCGCAGGTCCACATGAGCCTCCTTCGCCAAACATCGCTCAGCTTCTGCACGATGACGAACTCAAGAGTGGGTTATTCTGTCAAGGTCAATATGATCGATCTCGGTTTATATCTGCGATGAAGACTACTCCGGTGATGGTACGATATGTTCGAGGACGACCGGTCCACTGCAAATCAAAAGTCGCAGCTTTGAGAATGTTGGAGGAGAACACGGAGAATCTGTTCTCTGAATGCTATCCGGTGCTGTATTGTACTACTTCCCGCTCTGCGCTATGCGTTGTATTGTTTCAACTTATAGATTCAGAGCAAGGACGGGTTGGAGTTGAATGGTTCGAGACGCGGACGAAATGTATGTACATATGTCTTTGTTTTACCCTTTTTCATCCTCCAGATTGGTCTCTTGTGGCCTTGACACGAGCAGGTTATGGAACACGCTCGGCTGACGATGTGCTGTCTATCGGTGTCGATTTCGTACCGGTTCCATGTAGCTTGCTAGTGCCATGTAGATGCTGCTTTCCAATATCGCAAACTCTCGGAGCTCTCCTGCTCGGGCATTGCAGATTTACGCGCGTGGTAAGTGAGTCGAAGTGCAATGCATTCCAGAGGGGGACGTTGTTGACCGTCCTCACCATCTCAGCCTCCACGAAACATACTGTACAAAAGCGCGACAGTTGCCAGCCTTGCCTGTCGGACAGCGCGGATTATTGGACCAGTGTCTCCAACCACCATTTTGAGCACCATTCGACCTGAACAATGCAGCAGGAATGGGAACGGTTCTTGTAAACGCTGGACCTCTACCGCCTGTGGATAGTGATAACGAACCGCTCATCTCGTGTACGTCGAAGTACGAATGAGAGAACGTTTTGAGTGTATGATCGGCGAGTGGTCAGAGTGTCATGTAGCATGCATCTTTGGAGGTGTCTCCATGAGTGTTGCATACACTCCAACATGATAGTTGATCCGAGAATAGTAAAGGCCATCTGAACGTACTGCCCTCGAAATGTCGTGTACGATGGTCAGAGAGGGTAGAAATTGGATTGTGAATGTACCTCCTTCTCATTGGTATATAGCGCTGCAGTGACACAGCACGAACTCGTCTAGATACTCAAGTTTCGATACGGTATCCACATGTATTGCATCAAACCGCCCAGATGAATCATGAGTGCGTCCCATCTCCAGTACCTGCGCTACAACACATCCATGCGGGAAACGCGATCGACAATCTGAGAACAGCTTTGCCTGACTCTCGCTGACGTCATCCACTGTGAGTCTCACAACATGGGCGTAAGGAAACTACACGTACCGTGAGATGGACCGTGCTGGCGGGGGGACGAGACGGATCGTTCACTTGTTGTGCCTAATAGGAAATGAGCTATTATAACATGTACCTAGTAATCAGAAAAAGGCGCACTGATCGAGGTTCCTTTGAATCTCCAGAGCCTCGTCCGTTACCAGGACCGTTTTTGTTCCGATCCCCGGGGTGAGCAGCCTTGGTAGGTGTTTTAGGCTGTAACGTCTGATGAGTCCTTGTACACAAACTGGACGAACAACGAACGTGTTTTTTTCTATGATATTTCGCGACCGTCCGCTGAGACAATATGTTAAATACACCGTATCCATCATCTATGAAGAAAGACCACCCACTCGCTTACGTTGACCTGCAGCCGTGAACGAAGGACCCTCATTCGTGATGTCAATTCTTGCTGGTAGCTGGGAAGGAGATCGATGAACGGCAGGCCGACGCGACTTCCTGGAAACTCGATCGGGAATATGCGAAGTCGGATCCTCGCTAGTCTTCTGGATCCCTCTCTGTACCCACTTTTTGAACCTTGGCATCATGTCGGGTCGGTCCTCCGTCCGTGCCAATGGAGTGGAGGTGGCATCTGACGACTGCTGTATGGCATGGGACACGTCAAGTGACCGTACATCGTCCTCATAATGACATGCTGCAGATGATGACTCCAGCAGTGTCAACATAGAGGGAAGAGGATAATGGAGGATGGCAAACCTCGTCGTAGTTGAATTGAGCGCTGGTTGTATTTGATGGCACCTCAACCTATGCATTCGTGAAAGACTCACGTCGAGGGGGAAGAGAACCAACGAATACCTCGAGGAGCTCACTATTGGAATCTCTCCTGTGTGTCTCGGACCCGACTAGACTCGATTTCCCGGGTTGTTCCTGGTGTTTGTACATAATCAGGGTATCAGCGCAACTCGTCTTGGTGACGGAGCGACGAACTCTTACCGAGTGAGAGTCACCACCCAAGGTCGCAGGCCGCTCGTTTGGTTTTCCATTGTCGCGAGTGGATGTCTAACATGGTAGAACGACGTGGGAGACAGAATGGTGCTTATCTGATATGCCAACATCACGAATGGACAAATGCTTACGTGGAATGGACCATAAGAGTCTGGGAGAATACCGCCGAGGTCGTACACGATGATTTTCCCGTCATATCGTCCAGTCGCTAGATAGCTACCGTCCAGGGAAAGGGCAGTTGAGCATATCTTTGCACTGCCCTTGATGGGAGGGTCGATCTGGGTGAGAGTCGCCGTGTCCAGGAACGAGATGGAATTCGCTATGATGGTAGCAACGAATTTGCTGCTGCCTGCTACCGCGATAGAGCCGACGTCATTGAAAGTTGGTGATTCGGTCAGCTGGAACCCTGTTGAGACAGCATAGGACTTGATTTTGCCGTCGTTTAATGCCCCAAAAACCTGCTGGCCATCGTTTGACCATGCGAGTGGAATGATTGGCCATACTGAAAGTGTGATAGTGCTGATAGTGCTGAGCTCGTCACCGCTGCAACTGTCAAAAATGTGGATCGGGCCGCGCATTTCGGAAGTGGCGATGTGGTCGCCCTTCGGGGAGAATTTGATTCCATTGAGGTGATGGTCGTGCTTGAGCGGGCCAACGAGTCTCTCCCCAGTGGTTATGCTCCAAATGCCCGCTCTGTTATCACCCGTTATAGTCCCGGTGGCAAATCTGGTCGAATCTGCGGTGACGTCAACTGCACCTACCCTCCTTCTGCCCTCTACCTCGATAAACGTTTGATGCATGTCTGCATCCCACACGCTTGCCCCCCGCCAAGTGCCACATACAATCCACTTGCCATCTCCTGACACAGAAATGGCGTTCACGTCCATTTCCATTTGCTTCCCGACCTCTTGGCCGTCTTCAAGTCGCCATCGCCGAAGCCCATCGCTACTCCCGCTCAAAAGATGCTTTCCGTCAGGGTGGAACGCAACCGCCCACACCTGATCACCACTACCGGTGTCAAGTAATATTGTTGAATCTGCCGAATTGTCAGCATTTGACACAATCACTCCTCGGAGCTACTACGTACCTGTCTTTTTGGATGACATCCCCACCGATGATACAAGGTTGTGAGTTCCAAGAGTAAAAAAAAGAGGTATTCCCGTTAACCCAGGGTGGGAAATGTTGCCTCTCAAACATGTTTCATTGTTCTCCGTATGGGTCGGCCGCGCTCTGTGTTTCTGGGGCTTATTATTACTCCTATCCCTGTTAGGCGAGTAGTTAACATCGACTAAACCGTCCCTGTCAAGGGTAGTCTTTCCCTGGGACTTGCGTACCTCGGCTGCAGGACTCGGTTCACGTCGCAAGACGGGTGTACAATATACAATCCGTGCTAGTCTTTAGACACACGCACGCCATACCCGCACACAGAACATGTGCATTCCAGGACGCTTCTGAGCAAGCAGCGCTCATACCTCAGTAGAACGTTCTCCGCAAGATGGCAGTCGATTGTAGCACCATCCTAACTCGAACCACGTTGCACTTGTATTCATATCTCACAGGCTCCGCGTGCTTGTGTGACTGTGTGACTGTGTCCAGTATCATAGACGTCAGACAGGTGGACGTCGCAGACATATATACGTGCCACTTCGGGCTCGAATGGCCCCACTTACCACGTGCCTCGCACATGGATACCACGGAAACACCAGTAATTGCTGTTGAGTTGTATACTGAACTGTTGGAAATGGGCCCACCTAGGCGGGCCAGCACAACTGAGTACATGTCATGTTCTCGTACTTTTTTTTCCCCCGAGGCAATACTGAAACGTTGTATTTTCGGTATTCCGGTGGAAGGGAATGATTGAGAAGACATTCACGAACCCCGCGGTACAAGTTCAGTCGACGTTGAAGCTTTGAAGGCTGCCTCGAGGCGGTGACGACATGTAACTAGCATGCTTACATCAGCAGTAGCACTATTGAAGTTCATACCTCTGATTGGGATCACTGTGCGTGCATCGGAGCTCCCCTGCACTGGCGTTGCAGATCCGGGCGCGCGTCGTAAGTGAGTCACAGCGCGGGGCACCCAGAGGGGGACGTAGTTGACTGTCCCCACTGTCTCAGCCTCCTACTAGTAGCCTTGGGTTATTGCCTCCACAAAGCAAACTGTACAATGTGCGATATGTATGTCCCCTTCCAACCGCCATTTTGAGCACTATTTGACCTATGCGGTGACGCGGGAATGGGAACGGTTCTTGTGAATGTTGGACCTCTGCTGTCTGCGAACAGTTTGAATTGTATCGAACGACTCGTTTTTCCCGATGATTGCAAGATTTGACGCTTATATTTATTTATATTTACACAGACCGTATCGGGTGTTGCCACGGATGTGGCC
>JBBPNR010000733.1:0-17604 GCA_038091015.1 Boletus vermiculosoides
TATAAATAGTACATACTCTTGGCTACAAGATCACTCCCTAGATCATATACCAGTTGAGGAGTGTCAGAAGTTAATTGAAAACATATCTAGGAGGGTTCAGGCAGTGCTTAAATCAAAAGGAGGCTATACCAAGTACTAATAATGTTCAAAAACACCTTCCATGATATTACTGTTTTGAATTGACTATATCTTCATAGCCTGTGAACCAAATCACATGACCTAGGAAGTGATCTTGTTGCCAAGGGTATGTACTATTTATAACTCCACCGAGCTAAGTGACATTCCCTCAGTGTTTGGCAGTGCACAAAGCATACTGCCATCAGGTCTAATATGGAAAGGGTTTTTGTGGTCACTGCAGTACCACAACTGGCACTAGCATCCAAACCAATCAGCTCAGAACAGATCAGCAACAAGAATTCATCACCTTTCCCAACATCACATTCACCAAAAAACCTTTTTCTCTGCAACAATGAGAGCATGGTGAAATTGATCCATTGGAATACAATACCTGCTCATATTAAAATAGTAGTTAGAACCCAACACAATATACCCACTCACCATATGGCATGGATCTGCTTCTTGAGAAAAGTCATACTGGCATGCTTTATAATAAAGTCCTTCATCTTCTCAAACTCATCCTCATGGCCAGCCTTGAATCTAGGAGAGTCATGGAAAACAAATCTCTTGTTGCTTTTAAAAACCATCTCATAATTTGTTGTGGAGTCCATGCTACACAAGATAAAATGGCTTACAAAGACACTCCAATGATATTTCCAGTACTGTGACACTCCCCTCCCTGGACCCCTTGATCACAAAACCAACCCAATCACATATCAATGACATTAGTATCCAGCACATCTAAGCTTGTTCAACCCTACCTTCCTCCCTTGATTATTGAAGATCTCCAGAGCTTCTGTTGGATTGCAGAATTTCTGGAGAATGGTTGTCTTACTAGCATTCACCCTGCTGATGATAAGGATTCTGAATTGTCCCAATTTTTCCATGAGGCCCAGGTCAACATATTGCATGAAGTGGGCAACATCTGAAGGTTCATCTGCATGTTGGTGACACTCAAGCTGTCAGTGCATAGCTTGAGAGAGACCAAGCCTGTGATCTCAGGCACACATAAATCTGTATGCTGGGGATTGTGGTGGAATCCTTGCATGTTGGGTGTGTCTGAATACTGGGCAGATTCCAAAGACAAGTCAGTACTGGCAATAGGTGATTAGAGGCGTCTGATTTGTGTTTTAAAGATGGCCTTCATTGCAAGAGTGATTAAGAAAGCTAGAAGATGAGTGAAGCACAACTAATGGCTTGGAAGATGGTGGATCTAAACAATGTTGGACACCATGGGATTATGGCACCTGCTGGGATAGGAAAATGCTGCAGACCACTTTGGTGAGTATTAGCTAAGATCTAAGGTCATAGCCTGAGTTCTGAGGAAATCCTACCTATGCTTTAAATTTATCATTACCACTATCTGACTGATATACCTCACTCCAACTTGAGTATGTGATGCTCATTTTCACATCTATGTCCACTGACTCATGTCCAGAGCACTCCTCCCCAATCTCATCACATTTGTGCACATACCATGCAATAACTTGCTATGCATATATGCTGAAATGCTCTCTGTAGCAATGATGCAGGTGGCGGAGTCCTGACATTTCCACATATTCTTTATTCCAGATTCCTGGCATGGAAGAACTTCAAGCAGCATGTTCTGATACTTGAGTTTGTCAGGAATTTAAAGGCAAAGAAGGAGCAATCTAGGTGGGTTTGTCAATGCTCACAGGTGTGTTTGATAATAATGATGTCATTCTTTAGTACTGGGTTGTCACTTCCACTTGTGACAACACCTACTCAGATGAAGAAACTGATCAAATACTGTAATGAGCAATCTACACATGCTATCAATGAGTAGGTGAACTATCCCCCAACCTGCACTTTTTCCATGGGTTTATCATGTACCATTAGAAGCAGATCCAGTTGCTCTTCTCCACTGCTAAGGACCACATCCTGGTTAACCCAAAGTCCCAATGCCATACCACAGCTGCACCACCTAATAACAAGCTAATGATCCCAGGTTCAGAGGAACAACCTCATTGCCCAGCCTATTCAAAAAGTTTGAGATTTGGAATGGTATAGGGACCAAGTTGTTGACCACCATACTTTTGATGTGAGACAAGGTAGGTCATATGTACATTGCTTTGCAGGCTTTGAGTTTCCAAACAAAAAATCTTTACAGGAAACCTTGGCAAGTCACTTTCTGAGATGATCCAACATGCACTGTGTAATGTGAGGAATGTTATTTCATTGTATCAGATGGCTGGTATCAATGCAATTGCAAAAAGCACCATATTATTGCCAAAACTCAGCATAGCCTATAGGGATGTTATGTGTATCATTCACTCTCCAAGCCTTTAGGAAGGCCTATAGACAACAGTGCTTCTGGGATGTAGATATGATGTGAACATAGTGTATCAGGGTGATCCTGAACCTCACACATTCAGGCATAACTATCTGGAGAATTATGCTGTATGTTCATGAATGAGTTTATGTTCAGGTGTGGACACAGTCATGATTGTATATGGTAAGTTGATTGGCACTGTCAACACATCACAGGCTCACAACCACAATCCTTCAGCATCAGGTATGAGCTACCCTGCATTTCACATTGATATAGGAACAAGTGCATCTTGGATGTCATTGATGTCAACATACCTTTCTGGGAACACCAAGGAATTTGATGTCCCAGAGCTGATCTTGGCCCTCAAGCAGTCCAAAGGCCTCTGACCCACTGAATTGACCCACTCTGTGTATCAAGTATAGATGAACCAGGTTGTGTTGGTGATGGAGTTGAGGATGTGGTGTTGATCTTGCTGCTCCACCTGATATAGGCTTATATTTTATAATGTATTGAGTTAATTGCTCATTTGTGTGAAGTGGAACTTGAATGTCATGCATGATAGTGTTTTCAATTCTGTGCAAAGTCCATAACACTGTCAAATGCTGTCCATACACAAAAAACTGTGGATATTGTAAGTCCTCATCTTCTATACACATTCCAATCCCAAACATGAATTGAGTTTCCCTAGGCATTCACAGCATGACATATAGGGAAGAGAATGGGGTAATGTCCAAGTTGGAAACACTACTCATTCTATGCTCAGTCTGGAATCAACCCAGAGAGTATCTTGGAGAGAGTGGATGAGGAGATGGGATTTGATACACTCATGGAGGTGAACTATGTGCAAACTATGGATGGGGTAGAAGTTGAACCCTAAACCCTGTAGAAATTTCATAGTATAACTTTATTGTGGGCACTAATTATGTACTATCTAGCATGTGTGACAAGTGGTGTTGGTGCTCACATTAAAATGACAGCATGCTGGGGGAGCATGAGAGACCAGCATTTTCCTTGTTTCCCCAGACAAAGCACTGTTCTTGTACATATTTGTATCAGCAAGCATTCAGAAGAAGCAACCATCCCATAGCAGAGACTGGCCCTCAGATCT
This sequence comes from Boletus vermiculosoides, assembly GCA_038091015.1. Lineage (NCBI taxonomy): Eukaryota > Fungi > Basidiomycota > Agaricomycetes > Boletales > Boletaceae > Boletus > Boletus vermiculosoides. The sequence goes on from JBBPNR010000733.1 coordinate 3,519, forward strand.
CTGAATGGAAGTGGACCACAGTTCAAATATTATTTGCTGGTAAATATTACAATGGAGATATCCAGGAGCCAGTTTTGCAGAGTCACACATTGAATCCCTCACAAAGGTATTGATGTACCTTGTTCATGTTCAATGTGTCTGTCCAAAATGGGTCAACCCATACTTTGTGTACTGCCACCAAGTCAGAATGAAGACATGGCATGGTATGGAGAGGGAGAGAAAAAAACATGTGACACTGCATATCTTGCAAACAAGTTCAAGGTGTTTCCACAACTCAGTGTCCCATTCCCATTGCTCTTTGATTTGGTGAATATCCATGGCTGAATGAGTGTGCACTGTCTGGTCACAGCACCATGTATGCCTGTGGTTTTGACTTTTTCCCAGTCTTGGGGGGAGAAACAGTTGCCTCCACCCAACATGGGAATGGGGGTCATTGAAAAGACAAAATGAGGATACCAATTATGTGATGAGGAATTGGGGAAATGGGGAGACTTACATCCTCCATCTGCTTCATGCACATGAACAGCATCCATGCACTCCTTGATGGATGTGACCCCAATCTGCTGGCTTCATATAGCATTGCTATTGTGTGTGTCTGTGCAACTGTGTATCCATGCCTTGTCAGTGTGAAAAAGGTGAAACACAATATACTTGCTGCATAAATATACCAGGAATGTCATTTTGATCTGAAGTGTTGCCAATCTGCTTCATCACAATCTCATTTTGCTGAAGGACATCTTGTTGCACCTGTTCTTTTGAGCTGGTGTGCCTTCATCTGAGCTGTCTGATTGCTTTCCAACTTCTATTTCTTTGAGATACATGTCTGTGATGGGTCTTGGATACTATTTCATATTTCACTAAAATGAAGGAGCAACAGGTGACTAGAGACCCACCTTGTTTTGATGAAGTAACTTCAAAGTTTCTATGCTCACCTAGTTGAGCCTAAGTATTGCATTGGTGAGAGTGATCCTAGACTTTTTTTTCTTTATCTGTAATTAGAATTACAACATCATTCTCCTCCATGTGTGCATGGGTATCAAGGAATGAACATTTGAGTTCAAGACAATATTCATCTACATCTTTGAAGTTTGGACAAGTTGTACTAAGATCAAGGGATGAAGCAGCTGCAGATTCATTGTTGATGTCTATCATGACAAAAGGTGAGATGTTCATGATGCTGCCTGCTAATGGAAGCTTAATGTCCCCTAGATTGGCAGCAGGATATGCAGAGATGTGGTGTGTGAACTGGCTTCTGGATGTACACAGCTTCAATGATATATATGCTGGAGATCTGGGGGGATAACTTACTCAGATCCATGCTCACATGTCATCCCATTCACAACATATCAGCAGAGCTCTAGCTTGTCTTGTACTATTCTGAACTGTCAGCCCTGTGGGCTTTTTTCAGTTGTTTGGTTAGCTTTTTGTCACAACCTGTATTTGAGTCACTAGCTGCAACAAGGTCAATGGTGTGCCCTACATGGGATGTGGATCCTTCTGCAATATTGATAGACAGAAATGTTACTGAGAAGGAATTTGGAGATTGTTGAAAGCAGATTGACTGAGAATGCAGTGCAGTATATACATACTCAGCTTTGACAGAGGCAGTCCCTAAAAAAAGGCTTGTCTCTGGATGTGATCACTGTAGTTATTGGCAGCCTTTATTGATTTCATTGCTGTGGGACAACATGGTCACAGGTGGCTGTGAAAAGCAGAAGGATGAGCATGTCATGCTGAACAGCAACCAACATGTGATGCACAAGTTTGCAGTGCTTGAACCAACAAAGTTATATCCACATTTTTTTCAACATCAGCAGCCAGAGCCACCATTGCTTCCAAAAGTGATGAGCTATGTCGCATGGCCCATCCACAGTGAGACAGTTGGCTAGGTACTTCGGTTCACAAATGCCAGCACCTGTAACAGTCCTCACAATAACCCAAACAGCCCTTGCCACATATTTGGGCACTTGTGTGGTACACATCCCAATCCCAGATATTGTGAGGTATGCTAGAGTGAGCAGAGCAATGAGCAGGGTCACAAGGGATAAGACACTCTAGGAATTGCATTGACTTGACCTCACCACACAGAGCCTCAGACTTGGTACAAGCTTGAAGCCAGAGCCAAGGTGGAGAAGGACAAGAAAAATGATAGTGCTCACAGACCTGCCACCCTTGTTGTCTCCCCCCTCAACAACAATGACTTTAGTGACTTTGTCTCTACCCCTCCACATGTGCTCCTGGACTTGTTGAGCTCAGTGCTATTGAGCAGCATGGGCACATACAAGCCTGGAAAGTCAACCCTGACATTCTGCACAATGTATATATGTAGGCACATATGCTATTACTCCCACTCTTGCCCAACCTGAATGCATCAGTGTTTGATGCTGCAGATATGGGGCACAAGGTGCAGATAAAAGAAACTACATATGAATGTTGGGAGATGTTGATGGGATTGGACAGCAAACCAGCAAACTCAGTGTAGAGGGAGGAAGCTTGGAGGCAGAGAAGAGAGGGGTCTTTTACAAGCAGGGATTGAAGTAGGACCTGTCTGCTAATTTTATGTGCATCTGTCTTCTTCCTCTCTTCATTGGCTTGCTGTTGATTGGCATGTAGAAAGGATACCCATCTTGACTTCACTGTCATGGATGAATTCATGTCCTGTATTGCATCAAGGACAATGGGGCAAGTATTTCCACATGAGTCTGGTATATTACTTGCATTGAATGTGTTCACAGAGAATTGCTAGTCAGGTGTTGGTATGGAAAGCCAGACAACTGTTACACTCAGCTTGTGCTTTATTGCATACTCCATTTTCCTGGATCTAGAGGGGACATGTTTGCAAACCAGTAATGCATGGGAAAAAAGTGCAACACCCATGGGAATTAAGGGTTGTGACCCCTTTGTTGTTGTAGATTTGTGTCCTTGCAAGTCATGACTTTATCTTTATTATCTCTTAAGGATGCTGGATAGTTTTTGTTGGCTGTTTTTGTTAGTAGTCTCTATTGTTGTGGGTTTGCTGAATTGCCAGTGTGCCTACCAAACTTGGATCCAGGGATGCCTGGAGGGCAATGATATGTACATAAAATCCAGTGTGGTATGCATGCTGGCCAAGGTATCTGCAAAAAAGGAAAGTGGCTGTTGCACTATGTAGCTACATGACATAATTTGTTGCCAATGTAGGCTACATTGTCAAGAAATACTGGTAGCATCATTACTGTTGACTACATAGCTCTACTGTTGCACATATTTGTTGTACAATACTACCCTTTACAAATTTTCTTGTATTACAATATGTACTACAAAACTAATGCTGACAACATGTACACATACCCATCAACTCACAGGTATAGATGTCAATGGATTTGTACACATGATGGGTACAGTATACCAAGGGTATCCAGAAAGCATGCAGGAGTGGCCACATGATGCATGCAATTGCACATGTTGTGTAGAGGGCTGAGGGTGAGGTAGTCTGCTTCTGCATGCCCAAGGCAAGAGTGAAAGTGAGTTGAGGGTGAGATAAGGGTGAGATAAGAATGATGGCAAGATAGCAAAATGGTGAGATGAGAGTGAGGGGCCAAGGGTGAGGGTGAGGCAGTGTGCTGATGATATGATATGTTGACAATGAGCAAAAGTGAGGATGAGATGATGAGATGGTGACAGTAAGATGGAGGTGAGAGTGGGGGCACTAAGAGTGGGGGTGAGACAGCATGATAGGAGTGAGAGTGGAGGTGGGAGTGAGATAGTGAAATGGAAAGATAAGAGTGAGAGCAAGGGTGAGATGGTGAGATGGGAGTAATGGTTGAGATGGTAAGGGCAAGATGGTGAGACAGGAGTAAGGGTGGGAATGGGGGTGAGACAGCAAGACAGTGAGATGAGTGAGGGTGGGGGTGAGGCAGTGAGATGGGGCTACTCTTGTCTTCAAGAAAACAATTCTAGCATACAGGTACCTGGAAGGCATGCAAGAGTGACCACATGATGCATGCAATTGCACACATTGTGTAGCCACTTCTGCATGCCCAAGGTGATAGTGGGGGCAAGACAAGAGTGAGACAAGGGTGATGGTGAGCCAGTGAGATAATGAGGGTGTTATGGTTTTGGTGCACTCCTGGTCTTTTTCCTTCTCCCTTGACCCTATGCCCATCTGTAACCACTCCTGTCACCAGACCACCTGCTCTTTGCGCATCCTAGTGCTCATTTACACTCGACATGACATGTCTTGCAACAGCTCAGGACAGCCCCTCACCACACCACTCTCCCCCAGTGTCTCTTGACACAACTGCCCTCCTGTGTCCCAATCCTGGATCTTCCCACCCTTCAACTACTTTAGGGCCACACTTGATGTCCTCCCAACCCTCAGCTCCCCACAGCCCCCACTGTACCTCAGTCCCTGGACTGCCCTTCACACTACCTCTCCAGTTCCCCTTCATACAGCTGTCCTCCTGTGCTTCTTGGCATCCCCACCTCAGTTGAGGCCAGATCTCTCCTCAACATCGCCACCACCTCATGTCGCGCCCCGACCTCACTTCACTCAGGTGACCACTCATGTGCCATCACAACATGTCGCACCACGATGATTCCCACAATGCTCCCTTTGCTCATGAACTTCCCATGGCAGACCCCTCCGGCCTTTTTGGGCGATAACCTCGCCATACAGACTCCAAGTTTCCTTATATGGATATGGCTCTTACCATATTAGGTTAGACTGCACATGGACCACCATTACCAGATTGGGATATACCTGCCCTAAAGCCCTTACAGCCAGGGTATATAAGTTCGAGCTCCTCTTGAACACCTCTCTCTCTCTAACCTTGATCTGACACCTAAAGTGTACACCTTATGGTTACTCTTGTGGTATTCATTATCCATTCCCTGCAGTCTCCTCCTGCTTGACCTATACCTCGCCCTCCCCTCTTTCCTCCTTTATTGAAGGACTCCGTCACTGTCATCCAGAGTCTTCTAGACTCTATTGGAAGTCATCAGCAATGCCTCATCGGTGTTGGCTTGTCTTCAGGTTCTCTGCTCCAATACAGAGGACTAGACCTCTTCATCGTCAACCTCGCTACCCAAGACTCTCACCTAGGTCAAGGTCATCCAACCTTATTTGTCTTGGACTCTCAGTCATCATCTCCCTCAGGATACTCCTCCTAGTATCCTTTGTCATCTGTTACCTGGTTCCACATCAAACCAGAAGGTATTCTACACGTTAGGACTCAACAAGAGTTAGGCTCAAGGCAGCTCTACACTTTGTGTCTACTTGTACAACTACCTCAGGTTGTAGTTGTAACAGAGGGTGAGACAAAAGCAAGGGTGAGGACAAGACAAGGGCAAGGGCAAGGGCAAGGGCAAGGAAGTCTCTTCTGCATACCCAACATCAGCAACTCTCTGACTCAGTTATGGTAGGGTCCCCCCCTATGCATGCTTGTATGAAGCTGTACAGGCCATTACAGTGCAAAATTCAAATCACATTAATTCAGTCACTGTGATGCACTGTGGTCATTTGTGGATAGTTTGGAACCCAAATAACTCAAATTAGCATTTCCTGTGAATCTCTGTACAGTGCTGTACAACAGATTTGTGATTTGCTAATGTCAAGACAAGAGTGGGGGTGGATTGAGGGCAAGACAATAGCAAAACAAGGGTAATGGTGAGATAGTTGAGACAAGGGCTGCCTTTATCTTCAAGAATAATGTGAGCTACAATAGTTGATCACCATATCATATAGACAATGGGTGCTGTCTGTTACAATCACAACTGGTGATCATTACAATGGTACACAAAATGTACTTTCCCCTTGCCAGTATGATCTTGTTAACTGGAGTGGGCAGAAGGCTTTATTGGAAGCCTACAATAACAACAGAAATAATGGCAAAGGCTCCTAGAAGGGTGACAACAAACAGAGCCAAGTAGGTCTAGGGCAACAACAAGGGTTTATACCTAGGGAACTGCAGGGGTATACTCTTGGGCATTATTTTGGTAGGAGGGGTATACCCTGGGGTATACCCCTGCAGTTCCCTATTTATACCTGTCAATGTGGACAAGAGAAGCAGAGGATAAGACAACATCAACAAGATGTTATACTGGAGAAGACTAGAGTCCTGGAGTCCTGGAGTAAAGAGGGGAGGGCAATGGCAAGAGCAAGTGAGAGGGGATTGCAAGGAACAGATGATGATAACCACAAGAGTGGTACCATAAGATGTACACTTGTGGTGTAGATCAAGGTTAGAGAAGAAGAGGCATTAGAGCAGAGCTCTAACTTATATACCCCAGCCATAAGGGCTTTAGGGCAGGTATATCCTAATCTGGCAAATACCAAATATAGTAAGAGTACAACTGGAATAGGAAAGCCAGTGCCAGTTTGGTAAGGTAAATGACAGAAAAGGAAGAAGGGCTCTTTTATGGGAAGGTTATGAATACAAGGACATGTCATGGGAATATGTAATTGTGGTACAATATGCAGTGATGGCACATGACTGGTCATGTGGTGGGAGTGAGGTTGTGGTGTGATATGAGGATGAGGTGGTGTCTTGAGTGAGGTGAGGAATCAATATGAGGGGAGGTGAGGTGTAGCACAGGAGGAAGGCTGTGCAGGGGATGTGGTGTCCACAGCTGTTGTGAGACACATTGCATCAAGTGTATGTAAGTGTGAGGATGTGCTAAGCATGTGACTGGAGCCATCACATGAAGGTCACAAGGTTGTGGGAGAAGAAAAAGACTGGGGATGATGCCAAAACTGTAACACTGTCCAGAGGTGATGAGTACTTACTTGAGTTCCCATGTTGACCTGCATCAAACCAGTTTTATGCATGGTCAGAAAAGCTTTACTCAAAATATTAAAGTCCTACCACTACAGGTGGTCAGAATCTTCCAATACCTTAGGATTAGATGACCCTTATCATGATCTATGCACTGTAATCTTTCCAGATTATTTCACCCAAAGATTAGTGAGTAATCAATATGTTTCTCATTTCATAGCATTATTGTGCATTACTAAATATTAACTACATAGCTGAGTGTCAGTGAGATGGAATAATCATCTGTCCATGTATGACTCATTGTGACTCAGCATGACTCATTATGACTCATAATTGTCTTGGCATTCATAAGCAGCCAAGAATACTTCTGATTGGCTAGCACAGCCCCTGTAAATACTTATATAAGGAGAACTTTTGAGGCCACTCAAAATCATCAGATTTTAAATCAGACCTTTTATTCTCTGTTCAGCATATTTGGAGTTCCCACAGGTAACCCACAGAGGGCCTACTGCAGGACAGGATCCAAATTCTATTTGCACTGCTAGCTATGTTGTTAGGAGTAATGACTTGTACTGAGAGTGGACAAGTGTAATAGGACACTTTTAGGAAGAAAACTCATAATTGGGCAACTAAAAGGAACAGATCCCCAACAGTTTAGTACTACCAATACCATTCTTCTTCTTCAACTTATCTGACTATCCACTTAAAGGAATAAGTGATAGTACAGTGAGAGGCCTCATTTACATTCTTCTTAGTTGTACAATAAGATTGAGTTGACAAAACCTACATATCTGAGTGAACTAAGTGACCTATTGACTACACTTCCAATAAAACTGGGAACATTTAACAACTTTACAATCCACCATATCATTGGATTAGTGTCTCACAAAGTTACTGACCTTTCTAGGAAATACATTCACACAATCTATAAATCAATTACACTACTGTAGTAATCCATTAGAGTTGACTAGTACTAAATCTTAGTGTTCAAACACTAACACACCACAAATATTATCCATACAATCATTCAAGAATCCCTCATAATCAGTCCATAAACTTTGTTGAGGATCAACAACAACCCACATTATTAGCTACACTAAGTTTCCTACCAATTCTTGTGCTAGTAAAACTAGTCACCAGTGTTGTCTAGGAGATACATACATCCCTAGCTCATAGTGTTCTAACCATGGAAGGTAAATTGATTAGTCTGGATACAATTTTACCAGTTTCATTGCATTTGCTTATAAAGAAGACAATGTGGCTTAAGGTACTGAGAGCCATGCATTCATTAAGGTCACATTTACCCACCCAAAGGTAGCACATGAGATTCAAACACTTGATTCTCCTGGTCAGTGATTTTCACTCATTCACCATGGTTCTGGAATTCAGAGATATATTCATTGAGGGAGGGAAAGAATATTCTGTTCTTTCCCTTGATTATCCTCTTGGTAGAGAGCCAGGCTATAGAGCTTCCAGTAATATCTTGATATTCAAAAAAGACCTTTTTGAATTTGGTAATGAAGCCAACGAAATATCCTAGGGAGATGATGGTACTGGTGATACATCTGACTTAGAAGATGGTTGCCCAAGTAAGGGCAACCCCATTGGTCATATAGGAGAGGGCAAAGGCACTTGTTTTTCATTGTCATTATAGATGGCTTTGTTGACTATGAGGTAGAACTGAACAGTGTTTATCCATTGGATCAATGTTTCAAAGAAGCCATCATAGGCTTCAGAGGTACCAATATGGAGTTCAGTGGGTTTAGACGTAGTAGATGGTGGTGGTGCTTGAGGAAATGGGGGTGGTGGCAGTGGTGGCAGTGGTGGAGAAGAGGGAGGGGGTACAGGAAAGAGTGGTCAAGATATGGTAGGAGTAGGGGACAGTGGAGTGGGTTGTCAAGGGAGAGTAAGAGAGATGGAGAGGTTATGGAAGAGATTGAGAGTTTTGTCTTGTTCTTCTAAGAATGGGAAATCAAGGTCAGGATTGGATTTAGGGAAGGGTTCTTTCAGTTCAGAGTTCCAAGATTCCAAGGTGGGTTTAACTGGGGGTTCATATCACCAGCAAGGGTTCAAGGGTGGGGGTTAATAGGAAATGGTGGAAGATTACAATGATGGTAGCTTTGTGATCAAAGTTAGATCTTTTGTTACAACTAGCCCAGGTATGGATAGGTGTAGACTCAGTTATTCTAGGATTCTTGTTGCATAGGTCATCTATGACCACAAAAAGGTCCACTTGAATGGTGGAGTAGGCCAACAATAGTTGCCTACAGATTTGAAGATTTGAAGATAAGGAGTGCCTACTTAGAAGTAAGGTGAAGACTTAGACTAGGGATCAAGTGGGTCAGAGTATGGGTTACACCAAGTAGGTCTAACTTGGGTTGCAAGGTATGTAGAACTATGACCACTTATGTATATATGTACAAAGAAAAGGCAATGACTAAGTGAAATGGAATATCATAGAATATACATAGTGGAATGATTGGTAAACATAGCAATTGTTACAATGCAGGTGATCTTCAAGTGAACTTGTAGATCCCATAGTCAAGATACTAACACTTTAGCACCTACTTAGAGGTAAGATGAAGACTTATAGAGATCCCAATAGGAGAACACCAGAAGATACATGTGTATTGTATAGAACTACATAAAAAATGTAACTAAAGAAATAGTCTATGTGCTAGAGGTTTTTATATACTAGAGAATGTGAGGCTATGTACTACTAATTGTAGATGGTTGGTTCTAGAAAAGCAGAAGGAAGGGGATCCAACAATAACAGAAGAAAAGAAGGAATTGTGTGGAATATAGAGCTACAATCTGATTGGAGGTACAAGTTGATCAGAGAGGAGGGAAGTGTCCAAATGGTCACATATTCTATCAAAGGGAAGAGTATGAGTCATGCCCATTTACAAGTAGTGCTAGTATAGAGAAAAGTGGAAGATATAGCCATCTATCGTAATATCACCCCCTTGTAAGGTGGATGGTTCCATCCATTCATTACCCTTTGTTTGACCCTGAGAAATCTTGTTGACTTTGAAGTCCCAGTAGTCGGAGGAATTGGACAGGGGGTTCCAGTCAGGGAGGTGATAGGGGCATTCTCTTCACACATGTCCAGGATTGCTGCAGATGAAACAGTTTCATTGGGATCTAAGACCATTTCTTTTAGGAGGATTGGGAATAGGTTGGATTGAAGAGGACAAGGAGCAGGTACATAGGTCATCAACAATGGATAGGACTGGTCTGGGGGGTAGCTTCAACAAATTGAACAGGAGGTGGTTCACTGATGTGAAGGTGAGAAAGGGAGTTAAGGACATCACAGAGCATTCCTCTGGAGTCGGAAGGGGTATGGATGCAGCCCCCATTGAGTTTGATGACCATTTCTTCAATGACTAAAGAATCAGCTGGGATAGGGGGTGGAAATGGGGTAGGGGGTAGGGGGTCTAGGGTGAGCAGGGGGTGGAATGCAGAGTGGAGAAGGAGAGCAGGATTCTTTGGGATGGATGGGGGATGGTACTCATTCTCTGGGAAATAGGTTGCTTGGATAGACAGGGGGTTAGGAAAGACAAGAGTGTTGGATAGGTATTGTTGTCTTTCTTCAGGGGTGTTACAACTACCACCTGGTAGGTGTACAAGTAGACACGAAGTGTAGAACCGCCTTGAGCCTAACTCTTGTTGGGTCCTAATGGCATAGGATACCTTCAGGCTTAACGTGAGCCTGGTGATGAGCGACGAGGGATACTAGAAGTAGTATCCCAAGATAAACGACGACCGGGAGTCCTAGATGAAGAAGGTCCGTTGATCTTGACCGTGGGGAGGACATAGGGTGACGAGGTCGACGTCAAGCTGGGCGGGTTCTCCAGGTGGGAGTGGAGAATCTAGAGACTAACCAATGATGACGGGCCGTTGGTGGGAGAGAGCAATGACGAGTTGCTCTAAGACTCTAGAGGGAGTTCTAGAGTTGTCGACAGAGTCCTTCAGAGAAGGAGGAAGGAGGGGAGGGTGAGGAAGAGATCAAGCAAGGGAATGTTGCAGGGAACGGATGATGAATACCACAAGAGTAACCGTAAGGTGTACACTTTAGGTGTCAGATCAAGGTTAGAGAGAGAGAGGTGTTTGAGAGGAGCTCGAACTTATATACCCCAGCCGTAAGGGCTTTAGGGCAGGTATATCCTAATCTGGTAATGGTGGTCTGTGCGCAGTCTAATCTAATATGGTAAGAGTCCGTATCCACATAAGGAAACCTGGAGTTAGTGTGGCGAGGTAATCGCCTAAAAAGGCAGGGGGGGTCTGCCATGGGAAGTTCACAAGCGGAAGGACGCGTCATGGGAATCAGCGTGGTGTGACACATTGTGATGGCACATGAGTGGTCACAAGGGTGGAGTGAGGTCATGGCGCAACACGAGGTGAGGAGGTGATGTTGAGGAGAGATCTGGCCTCAACTGAGGGCAGGGATTGCCGAGGAAGGCACAGGAGGACGGCTGTGCAGGAGAGTATTGCGGGGCGGTGGAGGAGAGATCCAAAGGGCAAGAGATGGCCCTAAAGGAAGGAGTGGGTGGGAAGATCCAAAGGGGATATTCCAGGGAGGATCCAGGGAAGATCCAGAGTCGGGACACAGGGGGGGGACAGTTGTGTCAGAAGGGGCGCTGCAGGAAGGGGCAGTGCCGAAGGGGAGGGCACAGCCGTGCTTGTGCAGGATGCGTTGCATTGAGCGTAAACGAGTGCGAGGATGCGTCGGGGCAGATGGTCCAGTGATCGGGGTGGTCACGTGAAGGCACGAGGTTGTGGGATAAAGAAAAAGACCGGGGGGTGTGCCAAAACCGTAACAACATGCTGTGTTGTCAAGGATGACCGGCAGAGAAGCAGGAGCGTTCGCAAGGGCACAACTCAATAAGATGGTCTCCATGGGTACAAACTACCATACCTGGGACCAATTCAAAACCATAGTCGAGAATCATTTCTGTTCTGCCACAGAAAAGGACTGGAACAGGAAAGCTCTCATGAATCTGAAACAGGGTTCACAAACGATGGACACATTTTTGATGAAATTCAAAACGTACCAAACGCTCGCAGAGTACAAGGAAGATCACCTCATAGAACTCTTGGAGCAAAATGCTGATAGAGAGATAGTCAAGATGATACTGATGAGGGATGGTCATTATGAAGACCTTGTCAAGTTCAAGATGGCACTCAAGAAAATGGGAGCATGCAAGGCAATGCTCAATTATGTCACAAAAGGAATGGCTTCTCACACAGGCAGGCAAGATCCTAATGTGATGGATGTTGATGTGACCCAGAGTGGGAATCGCAGAAACAAAGGAAAGGACAAGGGACGCGATTGGACCAAGTCCATCACAAATATGACTCTTGACAAGGCCAGGGCATGGTTCAAGGACTACAAGACATTCACTGGCCAGTCAAAGAATTAGGTTCTCCAAAGCATGCATCTGAGTGCACAGCCGAGGAGCAGAACTTTAAAAATTCCTTTTCTAGTTTAGCCGTAGATGAGATCACAGACTATTATGATACATTTTTACCCAATTCTTCTTCAAGTGGGCACCCGCCAGACAGTGACAGGAGTAAACCTGTGACAAATCCCATTTTACCTAAATCCTCCCCCTTTTCTTCCCCCAGCTTAGAATTTCCGGATGACATCTTCATCAGAAGTGTCAAACTAGATCGCGAAGTCGCAATGAAGATCCGAGTAGTGCCTTAGTCATCAAAGCGCAAAGATTTCATTTCCACGGAGGCACTGCTAGATAGCAGAGCTAATGTGATCTTTATCAACAAGTCTTGGGTGGAATCTCACGATATTCCCCTGACTCCCTTACAACGCCCTATTCCTGTTTACAATGTGGACAGCACAAAAAACTCAGTGGGTTCGATTACCCACAGTGCAAACCTTGTTCTAGAGTTTGATGGTCACCACAAGCAGATCTCAGCAGAAGTGACAGATCTCAGCAAGAACACGTTTATCCTCGGATACAGTTGGCTCAAACGCCATAATCCAGAGATAGATTGGACTAGAGGAACGGTCAAGATGATGCATTGCCTGGCCACATGTAGAGCACTACAGGATACACCCGACTGGATACAAAAAATTGAAAAAGAAGAAATAGATATACAGTATGAAGTTTATGACTGTTATGACTATGACCAGTAGTCGCACAAGTAGACACAAAGCATAGAGCTGCCTTAGCCTAACTCTTGCTGGGTCCTAACGACATAGGATACCTTCAGGCTTAACGTGAGCCTGGCAACAAACAACGAGGGATACTAAGAGGAGTATCCTGAGATAGATGGTGACCAAGAGTCCTAGGCAAAGAAGGTTGGATGACCTTGACCGAGGTGAGGACATTGGGTAACAAGGTCGTCGTCGAACTGGACAGGTTCTCCTGACTGGGGTAGAGAACCGAGAGACGAGCCAATGACGGTGGGCGTTGGATAAGGGAGCAACAACGAGTTGCTCGTTGGAACTCTGGAGGAGACTCTAGAGTTGTTGACGGAGTCCTTCAATGAAGGAGGAAGGAGGGAAGAGCGAGGTAGAGGTCAAGCAAGGGAGTGTTGCAGGGAACAGATGATGAATACCACAAGAGTAACCATAAGGTGTACACTTTAGGTGTCAGATCAAGGTTAGAGAGGGAGAGGTGTTTGAGAGGAGCTTGAACTTATACCCTGGCTGTAAGGGCTTTAGGGCAGGTATATCCCAATCTGGTAATGGTGGTCCGTGCGCAGTCTAATCTAATATGGTAAGAGTCCATATCCGCATAAGGAAACCCGGAGTCAGTGTGGCAAGGTAATCACCTAAAAAGGCAGGAGGGGTCTGCCATGGGAAGTTCACAAGCGGAAGGACGCGTCGTGGGAATCAGTGTGGCGCAACGCGTTGTGATGGCACATGAGTGGTCACAAGGGTGGAGTGAGGTCGTGGCACAACACGAGGTGGGGAGGTGATGTTGAGGAGAGATCTGGCCTCAACTGAGGGCGGGGATCGCCGAGGAAGGCACAGGAGGACAGCTATGCGGGAGGGTATTGCAGGGCGGTGCAGGAGAGATCCGAAGGGCAAGAGACGGCCCTAAAGGAAGGAGTGGGTGGGAAGATCCAAAGGGGATATTCCAGGGAGGATCCAGGGAAGATCCAGAGTCGGGACACAGGGGGGGGACAGTTGTGTCAGAAGGGGTGCTGCAGGAAGGGGCAGTGCCGAAGGGGAGGGCACAGCTGTGCTTGTGCAGGACGCGTTGCATTGAGCGTAAACGAGCACGAGAATGTGTCGGGGCAGATGGTCCAGTGATCGGGGTGGTCACATGAAGGCACAGGGTCATGGGATAAAGAAAAAGACC
>JBBPNR010000734.1:0-17558 GCA_038091015.1 Boletus vermiculosoides
CGAGGCAGCAACTTCGAGGTACGAGGATGTTGTTGAGCTCATCCCTGACAACTACCCTGGCAAACCTGGCTGTCTGGCCAGCCTTGGTAATTGCTTTGTCGCTCGTTTCAATCGACTTGGCGAGCTGGGTGACCTGGAGGCAGCGATTTCGAGGCACAAGGATGCTGTTAAACTCACCCATGACGGCCACCCTGACAAACCTCACTATCTGAACAACCTTGCCCTCTCCCTCAGAGCTCGTTTTGGGTGCTTCGGCGAGCTGAGGGACCTCGAGGCAGCGATTTCGAGGCAAAAGGATGCTGTCGAGCTCATTGCTGACGGCTACCCTGACAAACCTGGCTGTCAGAACAACCTTGCCCTCTCCTGTGGAGTTCGTTTCAAGCACTTCGGCGAGCTAAGTGACATTGAGGAAGGGATTTTGAGATACAAGTGTCCCATCAAGATCACCCCTGGCGGCCACCCTGGCAAACCTGGGTGTCCGGACAGCCTTGACAACTGCTTTCTCACTTGTCTCGAGCGACTCGGCGAGCTGAGTGACCTCGTGGAAGCAGTTTCAGGGCACAATAATACTGTCGAGCTCACCCCTGATAGCCTCCCTGACAAGCTTGGCCATCTAAACTGCCTCATACTCTCCCTCAGAGCCCGTTTTGAGTGCTCCAGCAAGCTGAGTGGTCTCGAGGAAAGGATTTCAAAGTACAAGAATGCTGTCGGGCTTATCCCTGACAGCCACCCTGACAAACCCGGCCATCTGAACAACCTCGCCATCTCCCTCAGAGCTCATTTCAAGTGCTTCAGCGAGCTGAGGGACCTTGAGGAAGCAATTTCAAGACACAAGGATGCCATCGAGCTCACCCCTGATGACGACCCTACCAAACCCGGACGTCTGGCAAGCCTTGGTAACTGCTTTGTGGCCCATTTTGAACAGCTCAGGGAGCTGAGCGATGTTGACAAAGCAATTTTGAGGTACAAGGATGCTGTCAAGCTCACCCCTGATAACCACCCTGACAAACCTGACCATCTTTGCAACCTCTCCTTCTCCCTCAGAACTCATTTTGATCGGTCTGGTGAGCAAAGTTACTTTGAAGAGGCAATCTCAAGGTACAATGATGCTGTTGACCTGATGGTCAACCAGACTACATAAGGAGAATGGTACAAGCAAGGTACAGTCAACTCCCACATAATGCATACCTGTTACTCACTCCCTCATAATGCATAGGGTCTTCAATTTCCCCAGTTGGTATGCAGGGGTTTCATACTCATGGCACATACTCTCCCATCATTGGCATAACCCATATCTGCACCTGGATAGTACCAGGAGAATATTATTCTTCCATGACAATATGGTATTCACATTAATTACAAGCCTATTTATATTAGATAATGTTGTGTATGACATTATCTTTTCATTTAAGTTATCCTAATGTACATGCTTTACTACAAGTTATATATATATCCTTGATATAGGTACCCATGGGTTTGCCTGTCATGCAGATATCTAGTGGCACAGTCACACTTATGTATGTACATATGATACATACTGGAAGAACAAGCTTGAGCTGCCCTTATACAACATTTACTGGGGCAGCTCAACACAGGTGAGCCATTAAAATCATTAGCTCGACACCTGGTACCATCCAGCTATGCTTCAATAAACCAAATTATGTCCATAATCAGAAATAGCCGAACCAGTGTCACCGAGCCTAACCGAGCCCCGCGAACATTGGGGCCCTGGCCTGGCCGCCGCCGGCAGCAGCAAATCGGCTTCAATTACATATCTCATATGCCTCCGAGTCGATGGTAACCCCTTGAATTAAATCGACCTCGCTACCCACATTTGCCATTTGCGGACTCTTTATCGAGAGCAAGTATCTGTGAGCTGTGATATAGCCATGATTGTTTTCTCTAGTATCGCACTGAGTAGGTTACACTCGTCGCCTAACGAATCCCCACTTCCGAAATCAAAGGAATAACCAACCTCCCCCGATCCTTCACACCTCGTGAAACACCTTTCTGAACCCTATCACCACCCGCGCACCCAAGCATCAATTAAGAATAACAAAAGAAATGAGCCCCGCAACCAAGAAACAGTCCAAAAACGACCAACGCACCATCTAAATCGCGACGATCACACATGGACGCCAAATCAGCCCGCTGTAAATGCAAACACGTCGTCTTCAAACTCTCCCAGAGCGTCGACGACGTCACACCGCGCGTATCATTCATACCCGTCCCGTCTTCGATCCCATCGCTGTCTTGTAACACCAGCGCGTCTAAAATGTGGGATGCCGCTTCTTCATAGCGCTATGAACATATACAGCAAAAAAAAAGTCACGGTGAGAATCGAGCGTCTAGAAACATGCGTGTGTCTGTGCACACTGGACTCACTCGGAGATTAATACAGGATATGCCCAGATTGAATCTGTGGGTGGTTCCAAAGATGAGGAGTGGCCAAGGGAAAAAAGGACGAGACGATATGAAAAACGCACCTCGCGCGGATATAGGCAGGGTTCAATTCGAGCGCTCGAAAGTAATAATCTAAGGCTTCTTCAGCCTGTCCGTTGTTGGCCATCGTCGCCCCAACGCGGTTATACAGCAACCAATCCTAAATGTGTACCAGACGATCGTCAAAAAAAAAAGTCACACGAGCGTTATAACACATGTACCTCGGGTCGAACAGCCAACGCTGTGAGAAAACAATCCACCGCCTTGCCATATTCCTGAGGAGCAAGGAACAAGGATGTATAGTCAGAAAGCGTACACAGATGTGACCTTTTTTTTTGTAGACCCACCTCCGTCGTATTTAACAACACCGCCAACGCAACCTGCACTTCCGCGTCCACGCCTCCCTCTTGTTGATCCGCACACCTCGCCATTTGAAGTAGGACGTCGATCAATCCCACAAAATCGGCGTGCACATCCGTGGTCAACTTTGTGCCCGATACGATCGCCTCGTATTTGGGATTCCGCAACACCCACTCCCGAATTGACTCGTAGGTCCCCAACCGGTGGTTATCGTTGGTATATGACACCGCGAGGGCGAGCCATGTAGGGAGATGAGACGGGTCGAGATCGATGGCACGCTGAAGCGCTTGAACAGCTTTCGCCTCGCGTTCGTTTTCTTGTTGTTTCACGCCAAGCTCGAACCATGCGGCTGCGTTGGTCGGATCTCGTTGCACAGCAGCTTCCAACTCCAAAACGCTCTACCCAAAAAAGCATAACAAAATGAAACCAAACATCAACCATGCTGTTCAACCCTTTTTCATCCCATTTTTTAAAATGGACGTGGTGATCGTTCTCCGTTTTTTTTTTGCTCTGCCACAGGAATGAAATGGGGTGATGTGTACGTACCTCGTATATCCTTTGAGAATGAGACATGTGCATGGCATGATGCCGCGTCCTGGTCGAGTCCCCGAGTAAATATGTATTGTTCGTCTGGAACTGGTAATTCGCGACCGGCTTCACGCCCGTCGTCGTCGCCTCGAACGCATCCCAATCGCGTTGCATCTCATGCCACGTATTACTCCCTTGAACGGCGGACACCGTGTGCGCAGCCGGACCCGTGTAATGTGCATTCCAGTACTCGGTGAAATCAGCATTTTCCTGACGGAAGTACGCCTCATGGGGGTCCTTCGCCTGTTGAACGTACGCCGCATTCAGTTCCTCTGAACCCTGATACGAAGGAAGGAATTGTGATTGTGACGAAGAGGTTGATAGACCAACCACGTCGTCCTGCGTCACCATCGCACGTCCTTTGCCTTTCACATCCACGACCCCAGTCGTCGTCGAAACGTCTTTCGGAATGATATCGTCCTCCTCGACGGTCACCTCGCCGTCCCGCAGTTGACGCATGAGATTCATAAACTCGCTCTCCCGGAACTTGGGGTTCTGCTCGTGTTTCACAGAGTCTATCACCTGCGCCGCAAGCCGAGCCATTTCATCAGCAGGTACCGCACCCTTTACATCCTCCTGGCGTTCTTGTTGTTGTTGATCCGGCCGAGATTCAGAGAGTACCGACACGGAAGCGTTCAACAAAGATTCTTGCGACTGAAATTCCTTGTCCCAAGATATTTCTACCCCGTCGAACCGGCGAGTCAGGCGTGGCTGCCACACGTCAACGGAAGACTCACGGTCACTCTGTACGACGTGCCGTTGCACAGGAACGGTCATCGAGCCCGCCATACCGGCATTCATATTCATCCCATAGCCTGCATACCCCGAGCTCCACGGAACTGCACTGCCTGGAACGAGTCGCCGAGCCGAAGGTGATATTTTAAAAAAATTGACAACAGATACGGAAAACAAAATGAAGAACAGGTCAGAGAAGCATATTCCGACCACACGAGCACCAACGACGCACTATGCATTCCTCCCCTAGGTGACATCAACTGTTGCATCCGGTCTGGCTGCATATCCACCCGCGTCGCCGGGATAGCCTGTTCTTGCGCATGTCCCTGTACATAAGCCTGGATGGGCGTGTGCGTGTGGGTCTGGGCCTGGGACGTCGCCGGTTGACGTGCCAAGAAATCAGTAGCCCACGCTACATTCCCTGCCCCATCCATCTGCGCGCGTTGCACGGGAGCAGCAGTAGGCACGGCGACAGGCAACGCGTCGCGCAACCCAGCCACATCAAACGGCTGCGCCGGCATCGATACCATCGACATGGGCACCTGGGACACGTGTGGTGCCGGAGCGGGTCCAGAACCAAAGAACCGTGCCGCCTCTTGCTGCAACTCCGGTACGGGAGCGTGCTGGGATTGGAAATGCACCTGGTGAACATGGAGACGAAGATGAAGGTGTGGGATGCATGCCCATCAGTCAGTTAGCTTCGCCGGTCACCGAATATATACAAAGAATATTGATGGTCATAATAGGGATAGGATGGAAGATGAACGAATGGAAGCGGGAAACGGGGAATGGGAAACGGTGATGTGTGGAGCCGGAGAACAGCAATGAAACGGCATACCTCGTCCGACAAAGCTCCCCGGGAACGAGACGGCCCTGCGACATCCTGCACAAAAACGCACGTATAAGCATAACCGTTTGAAAGACGTCTCACCCAGCTCCACTGGGTGTACCCGGTCACCTGTCGGGCTCCACCGTGACCTACCTGCTGGGCACCCCGATCCTGATCAAACCGCTTGGAGAGACTCTGCAATGGATTCGAAGGTCCACACTCGGCTCCTCCACCCACGAGCATCGAGAGTGACATCGTGTCTGTGCGAGCGATGGCGATGGTGCGGGTGATTGAGATTTCCGCGACCCGGATTCAGGACGATTTCGAACGACACGACGATTGAAAAATTGGCCACAATACCGACAATCAGCACACGTAATCCGTGTCGAGACGGGACGTGCGGAAGGACGAGTAGAAGATGGTCCAAAGGAAAGTTCGACTCGGCCGTGAATCGTACTTACACGACTCCTTGCCCCGCTTAACCTTGCCACGTCCGGCGACCCGGCAACTTCTTTTTCCCATGTGATTTTCATTTACAGTAAGCAAGGTTCACACGGCCCCGCTAGAGAGAGAAAAGTGTTTTCAAGTGTGCTTGTTACAATTATGAGGGAGTATTAATCTAAACTAGACCCATAAGAATTCTTGCCCCGCTCCAAAAAAACAATCAGGACGGCATTCGAATGGATACAACGTGCATCGAAAAGGGGGGGATTCAGAAAAAGGAAAGATTGTTACAAAAAAAGTAACTGTCTTACATCCACACACAATCAACAAAAAAGCGAGAGAAACAAGGGAACCAAACACACAGTCATCAAAAAAGAAAGAAACATATAAGGAGGAACACACAAGTCTATACCGTCCCGTCCGTCCGTCAGGCACGTCATGAGTTACTCGCATCTACGTCATGTCCCTAAAGAGCGCACAGAATCCGCAGCAGTAGTGGACCCATCAACTCAATGGTGGTGTCTGTATCACTCTGTTGCTACTGGGACCAGGTCGATTCGAGGGTGGTGATGGTGTGTTCGGCGCAGGAAGCCCCTGTAAGGGTACGTGTGATTGCGGTGGCCCCTGAACCACCTGGACCTGCGGTTGAACTTGCGCCGGGGCTTGCCCTTGTGTTTGGGCCTGAGCTTGGGCCTGGGCCTGAGCTTGCTGTATAGCCTCGACTGCCTGCCTACACTCGGCTCCACCCTCCGAACGCACTGCAATACGCAATTGGGTCAGATATGATATTCATAAAGCAACGGACGACGCGTGTCCAAATAGCCACTCACGATGTCGCTGTCATATAACAGATGAATGAGATCCAAACAATGGGGAGTGCCACGGTAGAAGCACGTCATGATGATCACTTACGTTGAGTGCGTCCAAACGACTGAACGTCTTCCGACAACCTTGGCAAATATTGGACTGAGACCGCGTAGCATGTAGCGCTTGATGCCGTCTGTAAGACAAATGATGAGTCGAACACGTCATCGCCGACAGATCAAAAATCGAAGCAAGAGCGTATCTGGAGCACCCCACAATGCGCAATACCATGATCGACGAGCACTCACTTGCAATCATGCTGCCTCGCAAACCCCTTCTTACAATCCGGATACTCGCACACATACGGGCGCTCCTCGGTATGCGATCGTAAATGACCTAGAGACAACGCACGAATGAACGAGGATAATCGCACACACAGCACAAGTACCACGGACCTCGTAGATTGAACCGACGCGTAAACGTACTCCCACATCCCGGCACAGGACAGATGAAATGGGCCTCATTCCTCCTTCGGCTCGCACTCGCTGCCTGGGTCGCAGAGGTCGTGACCTGCTTCTTTTCCACTTGTAGAATCGGGGGTAGCCTTGGTACCCCGGTCGAAGATGGGTAATGGCTGGATCCATCGGCGGGCGGTACAGAGGACGATGCGAGCGCTTGGTTGTATAGTTCAGCAGCGGTGGGTGTGTAAAAGGAGGTTTCTTGTTTGACGCCGTCGGGGGGTGGCGGGCCGGGGTGGGTCATCGGGGGGAGTGGGGGTTGAGCCGGGGTGGAGGGGATCGGGTAGGGCGATGGGTGGGATGTATGACGGAAAGGCGAGTTGCTGTGACTGCGCCTGTAAGCATGACCGGGGGGATAGTGGGCATGCTGTTCGGTGGGATCGTTGGGACCAGCGCCGGGGGGGAAGGAGGGCGGCTGAGCGTGGGCGTGAGGAGGGGACTGCTGCGGCATGTTTGCGAGCTGGGGAGGGTAGGATAGATTCTCGGTGTCGTTGTTATGATGGTTATAGGATTGGAACTCGTGGCTGACGGCAGGGTCGATGGCAGGCTGGCGTTGCTGTGTCTGTGTGATTGGATTTTGCCACTGAACCCGTGTTTGAGTTGCAGGATCACGGTCCATGGCTTTGAGTGGGCCCTTTTTATTATTTAGGCGAGGGAAAGGAAAGCTTCTTTTTGATGTGAAATAATGAGCGTTCTGTAGAGAACGTCCGGGTCTTTTTTGGAGTGCAAAGGCGCACCACTGCTGGAACCTTTTTGAGAATGTGGGTGGGGACACAGCCGCGGCCAGACGAGGTACACACGGAAGACGAGGAGTTGCCGGCGCGGACGCTGATCTCGCTCGTGCTCGTTCTTTGCGTGCTCGACGCTGCATCCGACCGACCGACGTGGCTGTGTCTCCATTTAGCATGCAGCGCCGCAGCACCGCCCCACCTGCCGAATCCGGCTTGCTTGCTCAGCACCGAATGCAGTGTCACCCACGTCATCTCCGGCGTGCACTACCCTAACGTACATCCCCGTCCCTACTCGGTCTATCCCTCAAATATGTGTGCATCAAGCAGCCGGCGCCGGCGCATCAGCTCCGTCTCTGTGATACGCTGCCCCGTCTTCCCATTCCCCGCCCGTGGCGTACCAGTCGCGCTCTCCCGTGCGTCGCTCGCCTCGCTCAACAGCAACGGCGACGAATGCCCTTGTTTCATCTCTATCACATCAGACCGCTCATCAGACTGAGTCATCGGCGTCCCACTCCCACCCCGCTTTCGTGCGACGAACGTGATCCCCGAGTCGTCCGTCTCCGTCCCGGACGCGAACGGACTCGCGTCCACTTTCCCATCCCCATCAGCGTCGCTATTCTCCGTCGACAGTCCGTGGCAAATCGGTCGTTTCGTTGGCGAGCGAGAAGTCTGAGGCGAATTTCGCCTCGTCTCCCGTTTCTTCTTCGTCCTTCCCGCGTCCATCGATTCCAGCACTTTGCTCGTCCTCTCTTCTTTGCCCGAATGTCTCACAAACGCGTCCTCTATCCAATCCGCAAGATCCTCCACCACCGCCTTGGCTTCACTCATAAGCGTCATCATCTGTAGGTAACCATGGCTCCAATCCGAAAATAGCACCATTTGCACCCAATCATCCTCCGTTTCGCGCGCAAGTTGGTCTCGCTCCGCAGTCATTCTTGCAACATCGTCTTCTGCGTCCAAATGGACCTCCGTCATACGCAGGCCCTCGCCGAACTTTGCACTCTTGCCTATCAGTGCAAGGTCAAGCTCAGCTTTGCGAGCCCGCTTGGCTTCCCGTACTCGCCCAGCAAAGATCACAGTGTCGTCCACGAACGGGTCCCTTTCACCGCATTGCATCAGCAGGGGTGGGAACTGCGCGAGGAGCGACGACGGCGTCAGGATGGGAGAGATGAAGTAATCGGTTGCAAAGTCAGGGTTTCGATGCGGTCCAATGTACAAAATGGCCATAGCACGCATCTGTCCAGTCGAGTGAGAACTCATTACGCACAACAAACGACTGATCCGGATGCGGTGTATTCACAAACTTACCATACTTGGAGAAACAATACGATCCTGGAAATATCCAGTGCGGCTCGTCATGGTTAGCCTTGTGCCAATGGATTCGCGGTTTTTGCCGATACCTTTGCCGTTATGCCCTCCAGTGACAAGCGTGGTGGCCTTGAGGTTCGCTTGTGTGACAGCCGCTGACAGTTGCTCCTGCTGCTTCTCAAGCACTCGGTGGAATCCATCCTTGTCCGAGGAGGCATCCTTGTACACAAAACGTACACGCTCCTCGATTGGACGATCCTCCTCTCTCACAGGTTTCATTTCCCCCTCTTCACTCTCAGAGTCCGCCCAAGACTCATGGTCATCGTATGGCACCTCGAACGATTTCACCGACGATTTGCGCTTCATTTCCATGTGATGTTGTTGTTTCGAAGGCAGGCCCTCTGACTTTCCCACTAGGTCTTGCAGTGCATCTTTCCAGCTTTTGCGCCTCTTCAAACGTTTGGCGCGCATGCGTTGGTCGCCAACCATGCTCAACGGGCTGATATGGTGCAGGTGATTCTTCTGCGATGCCAATTCGTGCATGCCAGGGAGATCCCCCGTGGATTGTTCGGTTCGCAGGACTCGAAGATTATCTGGCGACATCCAAGAGGTGAAGTTAAAGTCCAGGGCGGCATAATTGAGCACGAGAGACAGCGGTGCAGGAAGCCTGGCCTCTCCGGGGGGGAGGGCAGCATTGTATTGTAAAATCTTGACCATGACACCCACGACGAGCGTAGCCCCACTGTTGAACGTAGTGCACGTGTGTGAACGGGGTAGTTAACAGCCGTGCAAGATTGAAAGACTTACGCCGAGTCCCCGGACAGGATTACATTCAACTTCTTACCAGACATGCCGATACATCTGCCGGACGTTTCCGCGAGAAGTCGGTAAAGATCAAAACACTCGTCCATTGCGAATGGATAAGGGTCTAAAGAAGAGAAGGCATGTATAAGCGTCCCGTGAGATGAATGGAAAGTAGTCTATTACATTCGGGAGCCTTTCCATAGTCAACGGCGAGCACAGGTTTGCCTGTTTTAAGGGCCCAGGTGCGCAGTCGTTCATCATGATGGTCCGGTGACATCGCCACGAAGCCCCCACCAGGGAAATCGAGGATGAGATCCGTGGTGTTATGAAGCTGAGGTGCAGGCGGCGCAAAGTAAATGTGGGCTGTGATTGGACGATCACATGTTGAAGTAGTAGGACGTGGCAGAAGGATCTTTCGGTAAAGTGACATGACTGGACTCTGGGCTATCAATCGAAGCTGACAAAAATGGGTGAGTATCAAGTCAGGGGCTCCTCGGACGGACGATAAGGATTACATATGGATTTGTGGTCTTCTCCCATGTTACTCGCAACATTTCAACGGTGGGCACGGCCCTGAATCGCCGGAGCTAGCCATATACATATGAGCCGAGTAAATGCAGAGATAAAGAACAGGGCCGCCGGACCTTTTCGTCAGCCTCGTTTGCGTAAACGATGTAGTAGATTGAGAACAATATAGAGCAGATATCCTTGAGCCATTTCGGGCGAATAGACATGGCAGTCGAAAAACCAGCATCGAGGCCTGTTGCAATCCAAGTTGCACGGTAATATGAAGGTGAATACTAAGCGGGAATGAGAAAGCATGATGCAACGGATAGGGTGGCTGAACCCACGAGTTGAGCCAACGGCTCAGGGGCTAAGAAGAAGAGAATTTGGTGACGTTCATTCCCGATTACGAGATAGAAGGGTTGCGCTTACAACCAAGGCCCAGAATCCTGTCGAGATTTTTGAGCGCATACACGGTGGTGAGGGTACTGACGATGATTTGCCATGGCGAGAAGCGTTCTGTCGGGCGAGAGTTAGGAATGAAGGAATGCTGGATGAATGTACATACGGAGCTTTCTGTTCAGCTGTCTGAGCCACAAGACACGAGGTCCGCCGGGGTTTCCGTTGGCGAGTCTCCAAATCCAGAAGAAGAAGACGAGGAAGACCTGGGTGTGGGGTAAGCAGGTGTGAGGTTGGAGGAAGAGACATACCTGAGTGCGTTTCCAGGAGGGACTTGGACGGCCGAGGAGATGGTCAATCATGATCCACAGTGGGGAAGGGGTGTGGAGCGCATTCCCCCGTTATTATAAGGACCCATCACCAGCCGTTCACTCGCATGTGATTTTACACTGACCTTTCCTTTTCGGGCGAGTTCGGTTCCAACTGATAACCACGTGGCAAGCTTGACCATGGACACACTCAGATCCATCCGAACACTCGAACAAGACAAGATCGACATCGTAAACCAGCTCCTCCTCCCACATACAATACAGTATGTCCAAATCGAATCCATAGAGCAGGCACACGACGCCATCAAGTCGATGAAAGTTCGTCCTTCTCGCCTTTACCGTCTGCTCGCTGATCACTGTGCAGATCCGTGGCGCACCTGCAATCGGATCCCTTGCATCGCTCTCGATCGCGACGTCCCTCTCTAGAGCCATACAGGCGACACCCCGTCCCGACTTTATCGCCTCCCCGTCCCTGCTCGAGGCCTATATCGCCCCGCAGCTCGAGTACCTCTTCACTGCCAGACCCACCGCCGTCAATCTCGGCGCAGCCACACGTCGACTCGCCAAATTCCTCTCCAAAGCCGTCACTGCACACCAGCAACAGCCCGAGCCGCGGACGCCAGACCCAGATGCCGCGATCGCGGTCGCGAAAGACCTCATCGCAGAGGCCAAGCTAATCGCAGGCGAGGACAAGGCCCAAAACATTGCCATGTCCAAGTTGGGCGGCGACTGGCTGCATAACCGGATCGGAGGGTCGGGAAAGTGCCTGAACGTCCTCACCGTCTGTAACACTGGCTCACTTGCCACGTCTGTGCGTGGTCGATTCTCGACGTATTTCCGTGAGATCGCGTGTTGAGTGTGCTTGATCTGCAGGGTTACGGGACTGCGCTTGGATTCATTACATATCTACATGAACAGGGACTCCTCGAGAGGGCATATTACACACAAACAGCCCCGTATCACCAAGGATCTCGGTGACCATCCTTCCGTGGAATGTCCCCCCGATGAACTCACTGGTGTGTATGTAGATTGACCGCCCTGGAGCTCCACACGCTCGCCATCCCCTCCACCATGATCTGCGATACCATGGTCGGCTCGCTCTTCCAACACAAACCCATTCACGCTGTCGGTACGTCCCCACTCATCTAGATCTCGCTCGCGCCCGTACAGAAGCATAAGCCCTCATGCAGTTGTCGGCGCCGATCGCATCACAAGGAACGGCGACACCGCTAACAAGGTAAGTGTCCCAGATCTCCTCCCGCGAATCCCCGACCCATTGCCCACATCTCATCCATCTCAAATCGACAATAGATCGGGACGTACAACGCCGCCGTATTAGCAGCGAGACACAAGATCGCGTTCATCGTCGTCGCACCCACGAGCACCGTCGATCTCTCCACCACCGACGGTTCAGGGTGAGTACCGTCACCCCCCACCATCCCGCCATCTTAACTCCTCCGCACACAGTATCCCGATCGAGCAGCGACCCCCGCTTGAAGCCTGCCTCGTCCGCGGTGCCCTCTACCCCCCCACCTACGACGCCTCCGGCGACAAAGTCCAAGCTCAAGTGCTCATCACGCCCAGCGCGGTCGGAGAGACCGAAGGCGGAGTGTATAATCCGAGTTTTGACGTCACCCCCGCGGAGTTGATTACGGCGATCGTGACGGAAAAGTATGTGGCCGTGAAACGGGAGGGCGAGACGAGCTTCGACCTCGTGAGGGAGGCGAAGGAGGCGGAGTGAAAAGGTGAGGGTGTGTTGTGAGGCCTTGTTCAGGTTGTGTATTGAGTGCTAGGATACCAGACATCGAGGAAAGGCAAGGCTCCTGATATACCGCGTGCTAGTGTGTGTACAACATGACGAAATAAATGACGAGCAAGAACGAGAAAGGGGCCGCCACAGCCTCATGCAAGGGCGTAACGCGTGCATCCATTCAGAGTGCTGGGAATACGAAGCATTGAGCAAAATCCGAAATAAAACATGAAATATATACCGCACATATGTACAACAAAAACAAAATAAATAAAAATGCATCGATCACTATGCACAGAACCGCTCGTCTCTTCGAGATCCATTGTAAACAAGAAAAAAGTGCACCCACTAGACTTTCCTCACCGACGTCCTCCGCGCACGAATCGTCATCCTTCTCTGCAACACCGGGATCCCAGACCCCTTGACGGGACTCGGACTTGGGCTCGAACTCGGGCTAAGGCTCGCGCTGAGATTGAGCTCGAGGCTCTCGCTTCTACTCGACGTGGACCGGGCAGGTGAACCCCGCCACACAGAGCTAGCAAGCGGGGACCCCGACTCCGACCTGGGCCGCGACCTTGACCTTGACCTGGACAACGAACGCAACCCACGCAGCTTGTCCACGAGCCGTTCTCGTTCGGGGGACGTCCCCGAGAACGAGAGCCGTTTGAGATGTTTCGCGAGTACCGGAAGCATGCTGCGTCGGACGGACGGCGTACCGGTGCCCGTGCCAATGCCAGTGCCACCACTGGGTGGGGTCGTGCAGAGGCTCGGGCTCGGAATGGGGCTGGGGCTGGGGGTAGGAGGCGTCGTAGGCACAGACGTATCGTTCGCAGTGAGCGAGGAAGATGCAGAGCCCGATGCCGAGGTGGTGAAGAGGGAGTCATTGGATTCACCCAGGGAGATGGTTCCAGTCCTCGTGTCCGTACGTGCGTTGTTGTCTTCGCGTTCGTGTCCATCTCGTGCATGTGCGCTCGACTCTGATGCGGACGCAGACACGGACGTAGACACCGACATCGTCATCGACATAGAACAATCCATGTGCTCCAAAAACCGCGTGTCGTGCGCGCATGTGTTCCCACATAGAGGTTTACAGGCAACAAACCCGTCCGACGGCGTCGATGCCACGCGCGTCTCCAAGTCCACCGGCGAGAAGGGCGTATCGACACCGTACTTGGGAAGCGCACGCGTGTCGTTAAACGGGGTGTCCTCGTTACTCGTCATCTCGCTCGACCCAGGCGTATCGGCGTCAGTGCTCGTCGCGAGATCGGACAGACGCATCATGATGTCGGGTGTGTGGAACGCCGGTGCGTCGATAGTCGCGTTCCCTGAGATGTCCGAGTCGGGCGCCGTCGGTGGATCGGTGGGACGACACGTCCGGATGGGCGAAAACGCGGAAAGACGGAAGGAAGAGCGGGTCGTGCGTGTGGGTACCGAGCGCCTCGAGGTTGTCGATGACATGCGACGGTGTGCATAGCCTTGAGATGCACGTCTGACGTTCTAGAAAGGAAGGTGAAATGAAATGAAATGCACTAGTGAAAGATGAAGCATAGGGAGGATGAATGGAATACGAACCTGAGGGAGATCCTGGCTGTGGGTTACCATAGATACGGGACCGGTTTCGGGGTTCGTGTGCTGCTCTGTTTCTTCTGCAACTGTGGGGTCGACGTAAGGTCGCGAGACATTCATGTTTATGCTGCCGAGAACGATGGACTGGGAGGAACTTCTGGAGGAACGGCGGAGAGAAGTAGACAGGGTGGATGGGGGACGCGATTGTATAGTTGGTGTCTCAGTGATAGAATCCCTGGGAATCCGAGAAAGGCTTGAAAGGTAAGAGAGATATGTCGTCGAAGCAGAAGTGGAAGACGAGGAGAACGACGAGGAGAGTCTTAGGTCGTCCTGAATAGAGCGACGCGGACGAGATGCGAGAGAACTAGCTAACGTATCTAGGGCCGATTCTCTTGACTTACCCCCGAAAACGTCACCTTCTGTATTCTCTGAACACTTGGCTGTACGACGGCGAGCGATGAGGGCGTCCAATGCACCCTGCCTCTCCGGAGAAAGGTCTTGACGAATGGATGAAATATCCGAGGGGGAGGGTGTAATGGAGCTTGCATGTCGATCGTCTTCTTGAGCGAGTCTCTTCCAAAACTTGGACCTTTTCTTCTGAGACTTGAGTTCCCTGCGAATGCTCAACGTCAGGTTGAGCGCAGATTGGTAGTGCTCGGGAGTACGTTCGTCCGTGACGACGGGCCTGAGCCTAGCCAAGAGGGTGGTATTGTCATTCGAGGCGTTCTTGATAGCGTCCACGAGGATATCGTCCGGGGATCCGTTTCGTGACTGAATGACTTGACAAATCACGTCGACGGTCGAGCGAGGTATACCAATATCGACCAACATGGTGTAAAATCCCTGATGTCTCGCCTCGAGCTTCTGGATTGTCCTAAAGTCATCCATGGCCCGTTGTTGGTGGCGCGCACTGTGGAGCATCTCGGAGTAGAGCTCTGTGCGGGTGTTGAGGAGGTCCGCGCGATAATCGGCGAGGTCTTGTTCGAGGATGGAGCGTTCGTCCTGGAGATGAACGAGCTGCGCTTCCAATTCGATTATCCTGGCGTTGAGCTTGCCCGTGGGGTCCGTCGAATCCATTGAACTTTGAACCGAGTCGGTCAAGGCGTAGAGCTCGCGGGTGGGGTCGAACGAGGGGAGAGACCCTTGCAGAGGGACGAAGACGGTGACCCCCGCCGAGCCTGGCTGGAGTAGCAAGGTGAAGACGTCCGACTCTGACTTTGTCCGACGGTGGAGGAGCCGAAAGAATTGCATGTCGAACTGGGGTAGGAAAAGTGAGGCGGGCGGCCTGACTCACTTTTATGGGCAAAGGCGGCTGACATTGTCTGTCAGCCACTGGCGTCGAGGAGGTCCGAATAGGACCGAACGTCGACGAGGACGAGCGGGCATCTGACCTGGCGACTCGCGAGACATGTCAGTAATTGGTGCAAAAGTAAGAATGTGAGTGGTTCGGCCCGGTGTGACCGGTCTTATGATCTCTCACTCGTTGGACTGATATTTATCCCACCGAGCATCATGGCGGCCCACCTCCGCCGTCATGCCAGACATTCTCTCCTTGAACCAGCTCATCGCACAGACAGTCCGCGACCACCCCGACCTCCAAATCCTTGGCATCCCGGACAAGAACTTCGTCGTACGTCTCTCCCAGCTCTCCCCTGACACGCCCCAGTTCACCCGTATTCCAGTACACAAAGTACACCACCGCTGAGCTCGATGCAGCCGCCTCTCTCCTCGCCAACCATCTCAGAGACACCGGTGTCCTCCCTGGTCGCCCAAAGGGCGATGCAACGAGTAGGCTCACCGTTGGCCTGTTGGGCGTGAGCAACATCGACTATGTCATCACGGAAATGACCTTGTATCGAATGGGCTACTGTTCGTCCGTCTCCACTCCTCTGCGCGAGACAGTTTCTAACTCTATTCCTCAGGCGTCCTCTTTCTCTCCCCGAACAACTCGCCGCCTGCGATTGCACACCTCTTGACCGTCACCCATGCTTCCCACATCATTGTACAGGATACGCTGCTCTCTTCTGCCACTGCCGCGCTTGCCCACCTCGCTGACACGTCGTCAGTATCAATCATCCACCAACCTCCCTCCGACGTATTCGGACCTGATGCGCGCGCCGTACACCCAGACAAGACCCGCTGGGACCCGCCTCTCAGCCCCGACGTCGAGTTCCTCCTCCCCGTCACCATCATCCACTCGAGCGGTTCCACTGGCTTCCCAAAGCCGATCATCGCGACCAACAAGGCAGCCGTCGGAAACCTCAAGATGAACTTTGGCCTCACCAGTCTCACGACGTTGCCCTTGTACCACGTTCGTCTACTTCCTTCCTCCTCGACTTGACGTCCTGAGCTTGAACTCGTCTCCCAGGGTCACGGGCACTCGAACTTACTCCGAGCGTGGTATGCTGCGAAACCGCTCTACTTGTTCCCAACGGCGTCCATTCCGCTCACGTCTGCAAACATTATCAAGCTGCTTTCGCAAGCACCAGACATACAGGGATTTTATGGCGTCCCCTTTGCCCTCAAATTACTCGCTGAGACTCCAGAGGGTCTTCAAGTCCTTAGACGCCTCAAGCTGGTCATGTTTGGAGGGAGCCCTTGTCCAGACGAGTTGGGTGACTTTCTCGTCTCGGAAGGCGTTCCTTTGGTGGGTCATTATGGGCTCAGTGCGTCATTCCCCTTTGTACTTTTTGTTCCAGGTCTTACGAGGTGCTCTTCAGCTGAGATGGGTCAGCTCATGACGTCCTTCCGCGATTTCGACGCCGACAATGCATGGAACTGGGTTCGCGCAAAGGGCCCCTACGTGCACACTGGCGTACACGAATATATGCGCTTCGAGCCCCGCGGCAGTGACATCTATGAGCTCTACGTGTTGGACGGATGGCACACCAAGGCTTGTCTTATGCATGCACTCTCTCCGTCTTGCATGCTGAGCGTCTAGTAGGTAATGTCTAACCAACCAGACGGGTCTTATGCGACCAAAGACCTCTTCATCAAACATCCTACAATCCCCGACACGTACAAGTACATTGGCCGGATAGACGATACCATTGTCATGGTATGTTTCCTCCTCCCTTCCTTTCCCAACCCCGATTCACTCCCTCAAAACCAAACAGGTCAACGGCGAGAAAGCCAACCCTGTCCCGATCGAACTCACCCTCCGTTCTTCCCCTTACATTGCCGACGCCGTCGTCTTCGGCACCGGCCGTACCCAAATTGGCGCCCTCATCCTCCCTACTGAAGCCGCCCAGTACTGCTCACACGACGAATTCATCCGCCGTGTTGCCTCGGTCATTGCCCTCGCCAACGCTGATGCGCCGTCGCATTCCCAACTCTCGACAGAGGCACTCGTGTTTCTTCCATACGGGACACAAATTCCGAGGGCGGACAAGGGGAGTATTTTGAGGCCCAAAGTGTATAAAGAGTTTGAGAAAGTGATCGAGGAAG
>JBBPNR010000735.1:0-17528 GCA_038091015.1 Boletus vermiculosoides
GAGCATCGCCAGACGACGGGTGCGGCGGTGCGGGACATGAATGTACATGCGCGAGGATGGATCTGAGGAACTGCGCAGGTTGGACCCGGGACGGGAACTGCGCGGTGGACGCATACGGTAGGCTCCTTTCTCGTCTGATACAGAGGGCGACTGGAAGGCATACCTCGGCGTGGTGGACATCATGCACACCTTCGATGCTTTGGAACCGGTGGCACGTGGTCAAGTGTTTGTTTATGTCTGTTGAATTCGAAAGGCTTTAGGCCAAACATAGTAATGTCCACGATAACATCCGCCGTGCAGTCATCCGAGCTCTAATACCCGACCCGAGAAAGGCGAGCGGAATACGATATGTTACTTTCTCTTCCGACCTCGATAATCTCGACAACCTGGAACATCTAGACCTGCTTGGCTGGTTTCACTTGTATCCGCAAAATGAAAACTGTTCTAGGACTCTGTTGAATCGGGCGGGCACGAGCCGGGACAAAACAATTCAATTCAAGGCATTGAAGGCGATTGGTGGCGGGTCACCGATGATGACACCATCTGAAGCAAACACCTGTTGGCATCCGTGATATGGATATGTCCATGCAGTGCGCTTTCTCCTTTGATCAAGTGACTAATTGAGACGCGTCATTGCCAGTAGGGTTAATACCGCTTTTCTCCTTAGGTCCTAGAACAACGGGCGAACCAGAGCTACAAATACAACGTGCACAATAACCATGCAAGCAAGCTATCCCTCATGCCCATGGAACCTTTTCGTTTCCCCAATCTCTATTCATTGCTCCCAAAAAATCCAACTGGCGACTCGCCTTCTCGCCTTTCCCCACTTTAAGAAGGTGAACTCTCAACTATATGATAACAACATTCGTCCGTGAAAGATTGACGTACGCATGCACACCGTTTCGTCATTGCCCGATCGCCCAATAACGCGTATAGTGATCCTAGTTCGAGTCCAGAAGCTCTGGCCGTGTCAGAATCGTGGCTAAAGATACTGTGGGATGGCACCAACCTGGAAGAGGAAAGGTCTTGACATTCGTTCATCAAAATGATGCCTAGGTCGGTTCCGTCGGCCTTGTGTTTCACCTTGTAACGTCATCTCCAAGACAGCGAATTATTGCCCAACCTGAACGCAGCCGTCGGTCCTTCTCATCGGTCCCAATTCATTTCTGGGACGTAAGCGGTTTGCGATAAATGTGGTTAGGGGAGCTTTTGACTGGGAAGCAAACATGAATAAACGAGCGACGCACGATATCCAATCATACCTGGCGATGGGTCGGGAGACGACTGGTATTTGTTTACGTTACTTTGATCCAGTCTACCCGGCGGCCCCATTCTCAGATGATGTGTTGGCCCATCCGATCATTCGGAAGATTCAGATTGGCGTACTCGACATGTTCTGGATTGTGCATGTGAGCAATCTCTTCCATCCTCCAACTGGGATTTAAAAGTGTTCGTTCATGATGTGTTCTCTTGCAAGAAGGGATATGGCGATAATGGTGGATTGGATATTCTTTTGACGGGTCATACAGAGTGACATGAAAAATGATCATTTGGATTCACAGGGGGACTCGATTACGCCGAGAAGCTATCCGGTGCAACCCTCGACTACTTTTCTTGTATGCAGGTGGTTTGATCGACTTGGTCGCTGGAAACTTGGAACGGTATCGCCTTCCTCGTCGCTATAACACGTTCATGAAGGACAAAGACAGGAAGAACAGCATCGAGGGGTTGTTGGCGTTAGACAATTCCGGGTCACCCACGACGATGTTCCAGTTCGCTGATTTTCTCGGGTACGTCGTAGGAACTGTTCTTATTGTGATTGATGTTCTTAGTGGGGTCTTCCCTATTTACCAACATCACGGCCAAGTTGCTTCTGCCAAGTTCATGTCTCGTTCCGTATGACACCCGTTCAGTCCATTGTCTTTCCAGCATCAACAGCACTTCTCTGTTTAACTACCGAATCGGGCAGCGTAGATCAGGTGGCAAGGAGGGCACTTATGTTACGTGTTCAACGCTCTCATCTGCAAAGATTTGAATGTGTAACGTAATCGCTTGACGATTGTGCCACAGACAGTTGACAGCCGTGGTTGGAGGCCAGCTAGCACTGAGAAAGGAAATTAAGGGTAAAAACCATGTCGATTATGCCCAAGACCGCACAGTTCCTGATCTAGCCCTACAGGTATGCTCCAGAGCAGTGATCACGAGGAGTGTGCTGGGCGCGACCCAACGAAAGGTTGGTGATATAGTTTCAGGTGAAGGCGTCTCTTATCAGCGAGAGCCGCATCATTGATCTACCCACGGATCGGCTGATCCACCGGGACCCTTTCGGGTTCCCACCAACGTTTTCTTGTTCCCGCACGGGACCATGCCGGAACTAGCCATCCCCAAGGTTGGGATTCGATAAGCACACTGATACAGTCCCGACTTTCGGGGATGATCTTGTGACTAGCCAACTATGTGGGGTCTTGGGTGGGGAGGCAGGATATGTGGTAAGCGATTCTAAGACATGAGCTAAACAACTTAACCGAACGCAGATGCACCAACGTGAGTACGGTTCCTGTTTTCTTCTTTCTTTTGTTGTGTTCCTCAATCACAGCTCTCGAATGCCCGGTGTAGTGTCATCAGGCGGTAACGCCACATAATGTCATGGGATAACCAAGGGGAAAGAGGTACAAATGCTGCACGTTCCATCTGAATCGCCACACAGGCAAATCGCCCCCGTCCCCTCATGCCCACAGAAGCATACCGTCTTCCTAACTTCCTCGCCTCGCTCCCCAAGAAGCCAGGTGGCGAGATCAATCCCCACTTCAAGGAAGTTGAAGCTGCATTCAACGCATGGGTGGAAAAGAAGCTTTGCGGGCCCTCCGCCGTGGTGTGTATTCACTGCTCCCGTCTATTGATTCATCCTTTCTGATCCCCGCTACCAGGAGGTATATGAATGTCAATCCCCACTGGGCATTTCCTTGACATTCCCACTCGCTTCCTATGAGCAGTTGAGGGGAATTGTCGATTTCACTGCAGCGGGGTTCCTGTTAGATGATATAGTGCACGTATCCTTCTGTTGTTCGTTTCACGTGGGCTTAAGAAATCTACATAGTGACCACAGTCCAAGCGAAGACCTTGTGGTGCTTTCGCAGTTGTGGACGGAAACTCTTCGGGATGGAAGCGAGGCAAAAAGTGTTCAGCATCCCCTTATTGAAATGATGCGCAGGTTGGTCGAACCATTCGCTCCGTGGTTGGTCGTGGTGAAACCATTTCCGATATAGTGAATTAATGCTCAGCACCAAGGCAGCCGTGGGGTCCTTTCATTGGCCCCAGTTCGTTGCAGAAAACGAGAAAATGCTAATGGACATGGTTCAAGAAGCTCGTGACCGGAAAGTACATCTGAATAAGGCCACGACTCTTGACATTCAATCGTATCTCATAAGCCGCCGCCAGACGGTTGGCGCTTTTGTATACTTCGTATTCGTCCGTGTGACTCGCTGCCTTTACATTCCCGACGATATCTTAGCCAGTCCAGTCGTCCAGAAGATGCAGGATGCTGCAGCGGATGTACTAGTTATTTCAAATGTGAGAAAACTCTTCCA
Source organism: Boletus vermiculosoides (assembly GCA_038091015.1). Lineage (NCBI taxonomy): Eukaryota > Fungi > Basidiomycota > Agaricomycetes > Boletales > Boletaceae > Boletus > Boletus vermiculosoides. The sequence continues at coordinate 3,588 of JBBPNR010000735.1, forward strand.
ACTCTGCTCATCCCCTAGGCTAAAACCTAGTCTATGCATCATCCAGGATATCCACTCCTTCAAGAAGGAATATAGGATCGACGGCGCGCTCAGCAACATTCTGACAGCCATAGAGAAGAATCCCGAGACTGCTCACCTGGATTTCCAGGGCAGGCTCGAGTATGCCGAGAAGTTGTTTAAAGCAAATCTCGAACGTTTCTACGCATGCAAGCAGGAACTACCATCTTTTGGTCCAGAAATGGATCGATACCTCGCCCTGTATGCAGATGGATTACTCGACGTGATCGCCGGGAACCTGCAATGGAGTCGTGTTGTCCGTCGCTACAATACATTCACGCATGACGAGGATAGGAGGAACAATCTTGTGAGATTGACGTTGGGCGGTTCCTCCGCAAATGAGAACGGTGTCTCGGCTTGCTGAATTGGCCCGGGCATGTGGCACGGATCTTTTGCCTCGGTAATTTTTTTCCTTCTTCGTGCAGTCGTCCGTACGTGCTCGATGTCTTCGCTCGCTACTTGTGACGGCTTCTTGCCAGTTTGCTCTGCATGATTCCCCCTCACAACATATCGTCTTTCGATAGTCCATACGTGTTCTTTGTCACTTTCTTGCAGTGTACGATAGTGTTGCGATGAATGATGCAATTGTACATACAGACACGCCTGGTCTACTCACTTTGCGCACATCACTTGGACTAACAAACGCTATAATGGTATTGGTACGTCCTTCGGTATTTGGACCATTTAAACCCATCAAACCGCCCGGTCAACAGTTCAGGCTCTGTATGTTACACGGATTCCGCAAGCCATTGACGACATATGGTGTCCGTAGAGTTCTGATCAACCGACGAGGGAGAGGAGTTGGATGACAACCTGTATGCACAAAAGGGATATGGCGCCCTCTGAATGCACTACGTTCAGTGTTGTTATTATCGTGTACCATTCGATATCTTAATGCGAAGGGTCGACTTGAGGCATATTGCTTGGAGTGTCGATCATCACTCACATGTATTTGGTCGGATTTTACTCTGAATATATTGATACTATCTACGAGCTTCAGGTCGCTACACGAAATATATCGAGTCCGTCGTACTAAACTACTATCGCTATGACGAGTGACGACGCTGCGCAGCACATTCACGAGTCGTTTGAACGACGTCATAGCGCACGTTGTGGAGTGAGTCAGGATTGCCTTATCGGGCATTAGCGGAGTTTGATATTTTTGGTGATGAGGGGTTGACTCGCCGGGTATAAGTAACTGCCAGTTTTGACTAGTAGGCGCTTTTTGTGTCATTGACCGTACTTTCTTCAGCTATTATTTCACCCCTCGACTTATTCGTGGAGGGGCTGGCTTGAATGGCTGCGCGGGTGAATGGTGCGTCGGAGCGTGTTTTGCTGGTGTTGTTGTCGGTCAGCCCGGGCGGGGTGTCACGACCTCTGGCTGATGCCATCATGCAGGTGCGTGGTCGCGCGGTCTACAGGTCTAGTTAGGGTTAACTAATGGGTATGGATTGGAAATATTGTATTAATGGGGTCTTGATGTCGGGTGCACGCGGCGCCTTGACTGTAAATTTTTCGTAGTCGGGGTGCCGCACGGTAAGAGAAAAAGAAGTTTCTCTGAAACATTTGCAACTGCTGGCCAAGTGGCAGCGCATGTATGGTTCGTTATATGGTTGGGACTACCGGACCGCATCTCAAACCAGATCACCCGCTCGCACCCGTTATCGATATTCTTACCCTGTCCGGATTATGTGTTCAAATTCGGAAATTGTACGATATAAAGCTCGGTCGAACTCCGTGGACAAGTGTTCATCGTACCCAGTTGCTGAGCATCTCCTGCAACACAGCTCCATTGGGTTGCAATCATGTGGATTCAAGTCCTTGACGTCTGCATTTTAGGTTTGGCACTGCACCTCGTTGGGCGATTTGTCTGGAGAAAGAGGACTCCGCTCCCACCTGGGCCATCTGGGTGGCCACTCATCGGAAGTCTGCTCGACTTTCAGATCTATGCTCCGTATAGAACGTTGGGGGCTATGTGCAAAAAGTATGGTAAGTACATGTACGCTTCACACAAAACACAGGTCGCTCACTCTGCCCCAGGCCCTATCATCTCTCTCAACTTGTTGGGCACGCCACATGTCGTTCTCAACTCCCCCAAGGTGGCCAAAGACCTATTGGAAAAGAATAGTGCCATCACGTCCAACAGGCCACGCTTAACGATGGCCTGTGACCTCGTCGGCTGGGGTGATTTATTGTCATTTGTACAATACGGTGACACGCACCGAAAATATCGCAAATTCTTTCATCAGCAGATTGGCACCAAGAGTAGGCTAGAGGCGTTCTACCCTGCCGAAGAAGCGGAAGCGAAACAATTGCTACGAAATGTGTTGATGAACTCTGATGAACTCATCGCTCATTGTCATAGGTGCGATACTGATTGTCCTCCGGATGATCGTGTTAATTTGACATATTTTGGGCAGAATGGCTGGCGCGGTGATCTTGAAGATCTCACATGGTTACACCGTCAAGGAAGATGGGGATCCGCTCGTGGAGATGGCTAACAAAGCTATGCACAACCTCTCGGAGATCACGATGCCGGGACGGTTTCTAGTCGACATCCTTCCTATCTGTAGGTTTTACAACTCTCTTCGATCCATTTCAGTTGCTTGAAGGGTTTGAAAGTGCGATATTTGCCCGAGTGGTTCCCTGGAGGTGGGTTCCATAGAGATGCAAAACGATGGCGAAAAATATTGAAGAAGACAGCGGACACGCCACACGAGTTTGTATTGGAGCGCCTGGTGTGTTTTTCTCTTCAGGTTCGTGGCGATTGTATGCTGATGTCCACTTAGGCAAATGGGGATGCTGCGCCATCGTTCACGTCGCGGCTACTTCAGGAGGGTGTTACTCCTGAGGAAGAACAGATTTTGAAATGGGCTTCTTTATCCATGTACCTGGGTATGGTTTCGGGATATCGCTCTCGAGACGGTTGAACTTACATTGATCGTTATTCTATGGTTTATCAGGTGGATCAGAAACCGTGAGCTGGATTTTTTGATCGACGGGAGAATGACACTGAATAGCACGGTAACAGACACCGTCTGCACTATCTGCATTTTTCCTTGCCATGACAATATACCCGGACATCCTCAAAAAAGCTCAAGCAGAAATAGACGCTGTCATCGGGCACGAGAGACTTCCGACCTTTGAGGATCGTGATGCGCTTCCGTATGTAAATGCAATTTGTACAGAACTTCTTCGGTGGCACGTGGTTATGCCATTTAGTGCGTATCTTCGCGCATGTGCATTTCTGATCTGACTGGAGCCTACTTATGTGACGCTAGCGGTCCATGTCAGCACACAGGATATCATCTATGAGGGGTATTTGATCCCCAAAGGGACATATCTTCTCTTGAACATTTGGTTCGTGACCCGTTGAGAGTGACGTCGGTTCGAACCTCACACGAAATACTTGATGTAGGTTTATCCTTTCCGACCCAGAGACATATCCCAATCCAGATGTATTCGACCCGGAGAGGTTCCTTGGTGAGAATCAGCAGCACGACCCGCGTGAGGCATGTTTCGGATACGGAAGGCGTTCGTGTCCGGGCGCGAACTTAGCGCAGTTGTCGATATTTATATCTGTTGCGATGGCGCTGGCGACATTGGATGTGTCGAGATGTATCGAAAACGGTGTGGAGTGCGTCCCGAGGTATGAATTCACGGACGTGCTTACCATACGGTGAGTTTATTAGGTTTTCCGGTGTGGATTTCCTAACGACTGGATTTGCAGTTATGTCAAGCCATTTAAATGTAGGATCACACGGCGATCGAAGAAAGCGGAGGACCTCCTTCAAGCTTGATGTGCTTGGGTGTTTAATCACGGATGCTGCCCACGGCGCGACAGAACCGGGCACTGTGATGGAATCAGCTAATGCACGTATATAGCAAGCATGTACTCCACCCACTGATCAAGGGCATCTGACTGCCATCATCATCGATATTAGACCATCCGAAAGAGAGGAAACAAAAATCTTTTTCACTATTGAGCCAGGTTCACGTTCTACTTCCTCAACTTCCTTGTAACTATAAAAGACTACCATAGCCATTGGTCCCGGGAAGTAGATGGATCTAGTAGGTATGGAACAATGGTATTTGGGGAAAACCCTCGGCGCCTTTCCAGAAGTTGAACTCGATGTAGCCAGGAACAAGAGAAGACCGGGCGCAAGGAGGTTTTCGGGCTCGGCCTCCTTGCATGGGTGCTCATCGAATGTGATCATGAATGGCTCATATGAGTTGTAATCACTGAGGGGGACACAACACCGGAAATCTCCTACGAGCACCGTATCTGAACCAGACCCGTGGGTTGAAATCACGTCGCGAAATTCAGCTAGGGAAGCGGTTTTGAACGCATACTGTGCGTTGAACCTGGCCCGAACGATCTTCAAGAGAAGTAACTCGGTTCGCTCGATCACGGCTGATCGAAGGTCTGGTGTCAGAGACTGGCGGAGCTTTGGGTAGGATTGAGTCGGGGTCATAGCAGAGGAGCAACATTGGGCACCTATCCGTGATCACTCGAGTAACTCAGTGATTAATATACTGGAACCCGCCTGGGCAGAAAACATGCGAGATCTTTGACTCGCAATGACGTGGGGTCGAGTGGGTAAATATGAATGATTCATAAGGAGCAATCTTGGGCACCTGCTGCGTCGGGTTATCAAGCGTTGTGTGCCCTGTTACCGCTCGGACCCTTTGTCGGCTAACATTGCAAGGTATCTGTGGCCGCGTCGGGGCCTCGTTGCTCCTTGGATCATCCCTGTACTTATTCGGAGTGCTTCTGAGTCTGAATGAAGGTAGTTCTACTTCTCATCATGAGAAGTTGAGCTGGCGCCGGGCGATAAATTGGCCAGAATGTGAGCAGACCACGAATCCAAGGTATACACGCTGTCAGAGTCTCGCGGATACTTAGCGTTACCACATGTGTATCAGGTGCTCCGTGAATATTTGTTTACTTACTTAGCATCAGCCTGATTGACACTTTGAGTTCAAGCGTAGCTGCAAGCTCGTTTGAGGCGCCACTTCCTGATTTTTATCGCAGTCCAACTTCGGCAGTCCCTCCTTTCTGGATCTGTGGTAGACACGATCGAGTGCTGAAATTCCGACGTGATCGTGCGCGCGATTCCTAATGTATGGCAGGGTGCGGCGCATCCTCCATGCAATGATGTCAATCCGATTGACATCAAGTTGTATAGCAGTCTTCGGCTGAAGACACGTCATGGAGACATGCGTGGTCCTCCCCAAAGTCCGCCGCTCTACGTGCCAAGACTTCTTTGGGTGTTATTCTTGGAATTCCGTGTTATATGGACTACGCGAGACCCGTGGCTTCTTACCAGAAGCAATGAACATCGATGTCCTCTTCACCCGAGACCATAGCGAGCGAGACAACTGTCACAGATTGTTACGCCTGGGACTTATCAACTCCTTCAAGTAAGCTTCAATTTCATCCAAACGTCAACCATACCGGCTCTGACGATATCGCGACGTTCAGGCACAACACCTCCCCCACACATCTTCAACACGTAGTTGAGTAAAACGTGGTGATGGTGTTCATGGATAGAAGCGTTTTGTTGAGCGAAGCAGCCAACTGAGGCACAAGCATCTGGATTTGTCCCATCTGTGACTGGCAACAATGGTGCTTGTTACGCAGGGGCGATCTCCATGTCAGATATCTCGGCCAGCAACTCTTGTCCAAGAAGTCCTGAAAGCAATGTTGAGAAACAAGCCATGGCTTAGGAGCTCGACTCACACCTGCCATTGTATGCCAGCAAACCAAATCGCTTTGTTTTCGTGCTTTTACTCGGTGGCAACCCCAGAAGACCAATTCATGTAGGCTGGGGACCAGATTATGATCCACGTATACACCTATAATGTGCAATGGTACACTGGCCAGTGGCGGGTCGCATGATACATTCGTACTGTCGCCGTACGTTCGTTTATGTATAAACGAGAATGGATGATCCGGGCTGTTCAGTACCTGTGGTGTTACGTAACTGCTTTTCGCGAGTTGCTTGTGTTCAAGGCTTCAATTGACACCGTGATTCTCCTGACCAATTTTAGTCATCATTGACGACGCGCAGGCAAGTGAAACTCGAATATTATCCGCGTACACACATATTTTTCCCCTCCCAACGCCAAATTGCAAGGATGTGGCGCAGGCAAAATCGCACAAAATGCTTGCTCTCAATACACATACTGTATACTCCACTACCTCCAACTTACAGCCTTGGCCGTATACCTTTAGGCGCGTCCGTAGGGGTCAAGCGACGGACGACCAAATGTTGGCTATCAAAGTATTTCAGCAAACAAATGCCACATGCTGCGAGAATCAAGCTCACAATTGGAGCAGGCTTGTTGTCCAAAATAGCCTCAATCTTGTCAAGGACCTCCGGCGTAAGTTTGGGAATGACATCCAGCGCCTTCAAGTTGTCGACGACTTGCTCAGGTTTCGAGGCGCCGAGAATGACCGTGCTCGTGTTTGGGTTCTTGGCTATCCATGCCAACGCCAGGTGAGTCACAGAGCAGTCAAGCTCTGCGCATACAATCAACCCAGTTCCCAAAAAACGTAACAGTTAACAGATACATACCCGCCTTTGCAAACTCTGAGAGTCGTTGGACCTTGCTGATCTTGGCGCGACCATCCTCTTCGTTGAGACTCTTGAGTGTGTCCTTGAAGAAGTCAGAGTGCGTTGCAAAACGAGAACTCTCTGGGATGCCATTGTTGTACTAGCAGGGTGTTACGATGAGAAAGGGGACATGGATGATGATAGAATGTGAAATACCTTCCCGGTGAGAAGACCGCTGGCCAGTGCCGACCACACAGTTGTGCCGATGGCATACTTTTTGTACACAGGTGCGTATTCCCTCTCGGGACGCTCACGGTGGAACATGCTGAGTTGACGCTGAGTGATTCATATCCCATGCATAGGTGGTAAAACGTACTGGTGTTGGCATTGCTCAGCAATCGGGCCAATGAGGTTGAGCTTGTCAGCAACGTCTATATGAAACCATCAGGATATGACCTTCACAGCATGAAATTCACCCACGGTATGCTTCCTCGATGTCGCGAGCAGACCACTCCGACGTTGCCCAGTAGAAAGCCTGAGGTAGAGATAAGAGATTTTCTCGACTAAACATGCGGTGTACTTACCCAGCCTTTCTCGATCACGTAGTTGAATGCGCGAACAATCTCCTCCATGGGAGCTATGCTGTATCAGTGCCTGCACCAATTAGAACAACAGCACACTGACTCGAGTAGTCGGGACGGTGGGCGAAGATGACATCAACGTAGTCGAGGCCTAAGCGTTCGAGGGAAGCTTGAGTGCCCTCGATGATGCTGTAATAACGAGTAAGTCATAGCTTCTAGGGTGAATCTGGACATGAAGTGGACTTGCTGTTTTCTAGACAGACCAGTGTCGTTAGGACCAGAGCGAGTACCGAAGAATAACTTGGTCGTGATGACCATGTCAGTTCGGCGGTAGCCAAGCTCCTTGATAACACGACCCCTGGGGAAACGAGTGAGCACATTCACAAGGAAAAGTCTCAGGGATATAGACATTTCAACCTCTGAACGACCCTTGGCATAGCCCTCAGCAGTATCGAACATGTTGATACCATTCTCATAGGCGACTTTGATGATTTCCTGGGACGCATAGTGTTAGGCTACCTGCCCACGCTCACGACCTCATTGCTCATTACCTTGACTGGGTCACCGATGACAGTCCCCCCCAAGGTCAACCCTGTTACGTGGTCGATGGTTCAGAGGCACCGTCAAACCTCCAGCAATGTTATCTACTCACAACCACCAAGCGAGAAGACAGGAACCCGCAAGCCGCTAGGGCCGAGGCGGCGGAATGGCATATTCTTGGGGTCGAATTCGTACTTGACAACGGACATGGTAACCGCTAAGTAGGCGTTCAGTGGGCAGTGGGTGATCGAGGTCGATCGTAGTCCTGAAACATCAAATATCAATATATAGGCTCCCAAATGAGCCTCCATTGCTAAGCAACAATCTATCGGTCCGACGAACGAGTACATACCAACAGGGAGTGGTCACTTGTCAGTGCAGAAATGCCACGGTCTTTGTGAATTGACTGAGCTCACGAATATTAATAAGACGTGCGATATTAATCCGTCGGATCATTGCACACCGTCAGCAAAAATCGGCTGCCATTGGGAGCCTATACATGTGACTAGCGCTGTCGTTATTAATGGTCCACGGGACACTCGCTTAAACGAGGCGCTATTTATATGCTAGCGCGGGCGGATGGGTCTCACTGGAGGCAATGTGCGAATTCTTAACAAGCCATTCCTCACCACACGCACTTCCCGTGAACGGTCCATCCGCGGGCGAAGATTTCCATAGAAGCATTGGGTCCGCGGGGCTCCACACTGCGTTTTTTTATCACTACAAGGTCTGGATTGGTCGTACAATCAAAGTTTTTGGTAAGCGCTACTTTGATGTCCCGCTCACTCATGCATCGGTGCTTATCGTGTTGTCACCTATGGCTCACAGGCGACCCAACGGGTCGAGAGGTGGACGGCCGAAGGTGGGCTGAACATCGATCAGGGTAGTCCGCTCAATAGAACATCGAATACCACGTACCGGTGGTGCTGGCTTGTTCTCTAGAATGACCTCGATCTTGTCCAGGATCTTCGGCGTCAACTTGGGAATCACCTCGAGGGCCTTCAAGTTGTCGAGAACCTGTTCAGGTCTGGATGCACCAAGGATGACAGTGCTAGTATTGGGATTCTTTGCGACCCAAGCCAAAGCCAGGTGAGCGACTGAACACCCAAGCTCTATCCGCCCACAGGGTGAGTCGAGAGAAGGTTCGCCAATCGTTTTCAATCAACTCACCCTGTTCGGCGAGCGTTGAGAGCTCGTTAACTTTCCTGATCTTCGTTAGACCCTCCTCTTTTTGGAGACTGTCGACTGTCCCCTTGAAAAAGCTCGAGTGCATCGCAAACCGGGTACCCTCGGGGACACCATCGTTGTACTGTAAGATATGAATGAGAATAACCCCACCACCTCCACGTCATCCGACCATACCTTTCCAGTCAGCAGGCCACTCGCAAGAGCCGAGAAGACAGTTGTGCCGAGTTCGTACTTCTTGTACAGAGGGCTAATTCAAATTGTGAGTTGACACTCCCATACCAGATAACACCACCGTACTGGTACTCCTTCTCCGGGCGCTCGCGGTGGAACATGCTGCACAAGATGTCGGGATAAACGTTGAACCAAGTGAGAAGCGACCTACTTGTGCTGACATTGTTCAGCGATTGGCGCGTGTAGACCAAATTTGGTGGCAACGTCTGTGTATCAGGTGAGCTTATAATATAACTTCCATCCCATCACACTTACGATGAGCCTCCTCGATGTCATATGCGGACCATTCAGACGTTGCCCAGTAGTGAGCCTAACAAGTACGGTTGAGTCGGCATTCACAGGATCAATAATACGCACCCAGCCCTTCTCAATTACCCAACTAAATGCCCGTACGGTTTCTTCCATAGGTACTGTTTGACGAATGGTATCGTAAGCAACCGCTCTGGATAATAGCAAATATCTCACCTGATACATCTGGACGGTGAGCGAAGATAACGTCAACATAGTCAAGACCAAGGCGTTCCAAAGAATCCTTGGTTCCCTCGATGATGCTGCGGGAACGTGAGTTGTGGGGCAGCCCCACCTGTTACGGGACATACTGTTTCCTCGAGAGACCACCGTCGTTCGGACCACCGTGAACGCCCCAGAACAACTTCGTAGTGATGATCAGATCGGTGCGACGAAGACCGAGTTCCTTGATAACACGTCCCCTAATCATTGTTCAGACACCCCTATGCGACGAAAAACGCACAAATAGCTTCGGCTCACATTTCCTCTTCAGATTTTCCCTTGGCGTATGCCTCAGCCGTATCAAACATGTTGATACCATTCTCAAAGGCGACTTTGATAATGTCCTGATTAGAATATCCTCAACACCTCGCCCAGCCAGCGAACAGGACTGAATCTCCCCGAGGACGAACCTTGACTGGGTCACCGGTAACGGTTCCTCCAAGCGTGAGCCCTGTGTCGGAACGTGAGCGTGAAGCAACTTTGTCTACCCACCCAACGTCATCAGGCGTACGTACATCCACCGAGAGAGAACACCGGAACTCGGAGACCACTAGGGCCAAGCCTTCGGAAAGGCATGTGTTTAGGATCAAATTCGAGTTTGACGCCGGACATGTGTTGGATTTTTTTGCAATGAAGGTGGGTTTCTGATCGGGTTTGGCTGGGAGCGTGTTCGTGTTTCCGAGACACCAACACGTCGCTACTGGACGGGTCTCCTATTTAAGGCGGTGGTATGGGGTGTGAAGCAATGAACGTAGCCGGTCCGATGTGATCCATCATCATCTTGGTATCTCTGTCAGTAGATTTTCCCTAGGTTACTGCTGACGGGAAAACATGCCAGACACGTGAGTGGTGTGAATGTGGCCATGTGCGAAGGCCCAGCCAGTGAGAATGACATGCAGACACGATGGAGAACCAAAAATATGCGAGGATGCCGGGCTGTGGATGTCGGTCCCCACAGAAGTTGCCAGTGAGTGCAGCACGCAGTAGCGTTGTACAGTAGAATATCTCCGAGATTTAATTTATGCGTTTATGACGATGAGCATAATGCACTTTGCGACTGGTATCGGAACCAAAAAAAAACGCCTAAAAGTTCTCACTGACCCTTGGTATGCGCTTTCGGTATGACACCGTGCATCATGAACTATCCCATGTACTGAAAAGCTTGGCCAACACAAAAATGGGTACGGTAAACAGATCATTCGTTGATTCTGTTTGGAGGTGGACTACATATGATCAATAGCTAGTTCTAACGGTGAGCGTGCCACCAAATTAGAGTTCTCCAATCACCCTCTCCAGGATCCATGATATAGAAGTTGGATTGAGCAGGGCAGCAGGCACCTTGACTTGCCCAGGTCCAACGCTCATCTTCTCTGCCCTCCATTGATGGTACTCTCCAAAAGTGCCAGACCTCACAATCCGAACAGTTGGGTAATGGACTGCGGCTGCCTCGAGGTAACTTTGGAATGCAGCATTAGCAGATGCAAGACCCTCTGCCAATCTCGCAGGGGCAAGATGTGCGTTTGGACCTGTGGTTCGATTCATTAGATAATCCATGGTCGACGGGAACTTATTTGACAGACCGAGTGTTCCTGCCAGCTCGACAAAGTACCCCACCGTCCGGGTGCTTTGGCGGTCGTCGAGCACCGTAGTAAACTCATTTATCTGTATGATGTCTGGACTGATAACTTGGATGGCTGGTGTGAGGTGAGCATCAGTCATCAGCGTGTCTAGCAAACGAATCGCTGCGCTATAAGTATACCCCGAAGACGTCCTCTCAGACCATGCTCGCAGGAACGGAAACAATGAGGAACACACCTTTTTCCGCCGGAAAACACAAAAACAGGTGAGCCATCGTCAACATCGAAGCCTACAACGCCAACAACATCGCCCAGCCGATAATGCCACAAGCCATCGTTGGTGGTCAGCACGATCTCGTACCGTTTACCCACCTCCAATTCCCACTTGACAAAAGAAAAAAAATCAACGAACGGCCCTAGTCTCAAATGGAGAGATGAAGATGAGACTGACTGCCTGACGAATATTTTCGTGGGATTCCTCCACGGTAACATCCAAAAATTCGATGAAATTGCTGTTCCGAAGAACAAATGTATCGAGATCATCTGGCCGATGGGGTTCGGCTATGGTGGATTCTGATGAACCATAACCAGGTGTACGAATGGCGATGGTCGGCCCAATGATTCACTTCACCTGGATTTACACCTCAGGAATATCGTAGCATTGGGAAAAGGCAGGTCTCTCTTGCCTTCGGTAATACAGTAGCAAAGGGGCCACTGCAGGTGAATTTTACCACTTTGAGCTTCGGCCAAACATGTGCGGCCCATCCTTCGTACGAGAATGGAGGTCCAATGTCACGGTGTTCCACGGCACGATCCGGGTTTGCATGCAAGTGAGCCTGTTTGACCTAGTAAACTTGCTTTTACCATTCATTGATCGATATACGACTTACTTGCAAGTGAAATTGAACTTCACGCACGCCTGGCAGGTCAGGCACTGTGCCACTCATGACGGAGGATAGTAGTATATCCCACTCCTCGTCTATGTGTCGTACCAGATCGAAGAATAGAGTCGAAAACGTGGTGGAAATACGAACAAGGTCCCGACAGGCGAGAGTGAAGAGTGCATGTACTATCAAAGACGATTTATGGTGTTTGATCATGGATGCTGCCCATGGCGCGATGAAACCGGGCACTGTGATGGAATCAGTTAGAGCATGCACACAGCAAGCATGTGACTCACCCACTCATCAAGGGTATCCGACTGTCATCATCATCGACATTAGACCATCCCATCATCGCGCGTATCCCGCCACTTGAAACGAAGGAGACTTCACTATTGAGCCAGGTTCACGTTCTACTTCCTTGACATCCTTGTAACAATAAGAGATCACCATCGCCATTGGTCTTGGGAACTCGAGGGATCTAGTAAGTATGGAACGATGGTATTTTGGGAAAAGCTTGGGCGCCGTTCCAGAAGTTCCACTTGATACAGCCAAGAACAAGGAAGGCCCGGCGCAAGGAGGTTCTCGAGTTCTGCCTCCCTGCATGGGTGCTTATCGAATGCGGTCATGAATGGCTTGTATGAGTCGTAATCACTGAGCGGGACACAACGCCGGAAATCTTCTACAAGCACCGTATCTGAACTAGAGCCGTGGGCTGAAATCACGTCGCGAAATTCAGCCAGGGAAGCGGTTTTGGACGCATACTGTGTGTTGAAGTTGGCCCGAACGATCTTCAAGAGAAGTAACTCGGTTCGCTCGATCGCGGCTGATCGAAGGTCTGGTGTCAGAGACTGGCGGAGCTTTGGGTAGGATTGAGTTGGGACCATAGCAGAGGAGAAATACTGGGCACCTATCAAAGATTACTCGGATAGTAATTCGGTGGTTAATATACTGGAAATCGCCTGCGTCAGGAAAAATGCGATGTCTCTGACGCGAGACACCTCAGGCACGACCGGGCATGTATCCATGACTTGTAAACAGGTTCCGCCTGTACGCGTGCGGATGGCGTGGTGTAGTTGCTTGGAATGCTTGCAGAGTCTGAATGAAGGTAGTCCTACTTCTCATCACGAGAAGTTGAGCGTGCGAGGGGCGATAAATTGGCTGGAATGTAAGTAGCCTACCACAAATCCAAAGTACAGTATATCAGTTATCAGAGTCTCGCGGATACTTAGCGGTACCACATGTGTATCAGGTGCTCCGTGAATATTGTTGGAAATCAGCCCGTCGATACATAACGTAGATAGACTCTCTCAGACCACTCATTTCATTTGGCCTACCGCGGTCGTTGCTTTCCTAATCGGGCAACGCCCGCGTGCTTACACGTTCTACCCTCGCTTTTCTTCTTTTCCTCAAGTCGAGAATATACGAGACTGGAGGTAAGCACCACATTCACTAGTTACTTGTACTCACATCGAGCGGGACTTACCGTCCCCGCTCCTTACCCTCCGTCTACTCACAAATATTTGTTTTTTTTACTTAGCATTGGCTTGATTGATGCTTTGAGTTCAAGCGCACCTGCAAGCTCGTTTGAGGCGCCACCTCCTGATTTTTATCGCAGTCCAACTGGGCCAAGTCCTTCCTTGCTGGATCTGTGGTAGACACGATTAGTGATAGAATTCCGACGTGATCATGCGCGCGATTCCTAATGTGTAGCAGGGTGTGGCTATCTTCCATGCAACGATGTCAATCTAATCTGTGTCAAGTTGAATGCGACCGCATTGCAGCAGTTTTCGGCTAAAGACACCATGGAGACGTG
>JBBPNR010000736.1:0-17521 GCA_038091015.1 Boletus vermiculosoides
GCACATAGCCCAGGGTAGGTAGCTCCATTCATACACCAACACTTTGTTTATATCTGTTTGTGTTCTAGATATATTCCATAAACAATCAAAATGTGCAAAACATTGTGACAATTTTGTGAGTCACTGTATATATACTGTGGACTTTAGGGCAGGAGTATGAGTCTAAAGTCCTAAGTAGGAAAGAGTATGCATTGCAACATGGTCACATGTAAGTAAACAGTGGATGAAAGGGGAAATATATAGTCTGTAAAGAAAAAACTGTTATGATATGTATTATTTTCAAACTTTTCTTTCACACACTTGTATGACACTTTACTTCATATTATTCGACACATTGCATGTGACCATGGGAAAAGCCACATGATCAACAATGATGTCATGACATGTGTACTTAATTTCCACTCTTTTCTCACACTATCATATTTCTTTTTCCCATCATCAACTTCTTCTCACACTCAACTTCTTTACTTTGACCATCCTAGGCAATTACTATTTACAGCACTTGGTCCATGCACACTTTCCATTACTATATAAACCTGTACATTATATTGTATCACCTCAGTCTAATCCACTTGTCATTTGTGTGTAACTGGCATCTACAGTTCAGTTTACAACCTTTGATTAAAAAGGCAACTCTTTCTCTTCTCACCAGTCTAGTGTTCCTGTGTCAAAGTCCAGCTAGTGGTTGCCTTAGGGTGATCATAACAAAGACTATATAGGAGGGGGTGGTGTTTGTTAAAAAAGGAAAAAAAAAAAGTATATGAAATAGATAAAAAAGGAAATATCCACATGGGAAACAGGCACCAGTGTTCGAGAAGCGATGTGGTGGAGGGTAGTGGCAAGGTACAGCCTTGCCCTTATCCAGTGAAGAGTGTCTCATCTAAGAGTTCCACCCAGGTAGTAGGAGAAATCTCATACTCTTGGAGGAAAGCAAAGACTTCATCAAAGAGAGAGAGGCCAGGGTGGTCAAGTGTGAGAGTTGGAGACAGAATACTATTAGGGAGGCATAGAGGGCAAGGAGAAAAAGGTGGGCATTCCTCCATGTTTGTAACACTGCTGAGCCAATGCACAAAGATGGAGTGGTGTTATGATATGTAATATTTTCAAACTTTTCATTACAAACACTTGTACAACATTTTACTTCATATTATTCAACACATTGCATGTGACCGTGGGAAAGGTCACCTGATCACAATGATGTCATAGCACGTGTTATTAATTTCCACTCTTCTCTCATGATGCTATACTCCTTTTTCCCATCATCAACTTCTCTTTCTCACACCTGTGTACTTTTATTTGACCATACATAGTCATTACTATTTACAGCACTTGGTCCATGCTCACTTCTCAACAGTATATATACCTGTACATTATATCGTAGCACCTCAGTCTAATCCACTTGTCATTTCTGTCCTCCTGGCGTCTACGGTTCAGGTTGGAAGTTCTGATTAAGGACCAAGACTACTCTTCTTTTTCCATCTGTCCCTCACCAGCTTATTGGTGTTTGCTGAGTCACGTCCGGCTAGTGGTTGTTATTCATAGCAACTCACAACAAGTGGTAGGAGGTGTGAAGCTAGTTAGTGTGGTAAAGAACCTTTTAATTGTTGACAGAGGCATGGATGCAATGCTGGAAAAGGTTGATAATGAAGAGGGAATGCTGGCACCAGCAGAGATACTAGGAAGCAGAACCAGAATGTGAGTGGAAGAAGCCATCTTCATATCTTGGTTGGCTTCCAACTCATCCAAAGTGTCTTCCACCAGGCTCTTGGGCACTACTGGCATGTGGATACTTTCTTCACTGCTTTTGCTGTGACTGGAAGAGGCCATAGTTATTGTGTTTCTGTCAAAACAAGTGTAGATTAGCCAACCTTTCTTTTGTATGAGTTTAACTGTGACAATACCTTGATATAGTTGTCCCATACAGTCTGATTTTTGATCCCAATGTTTGCCCCATACTGCTCTGAATAAGAACATCCAGAAGTGTGGGCAAGGTGGTCAACAATGTGAAATGTGGTTCTAAGCTGTTAAACAGCATCACTTTCACAAAATATTGTTGTATTTATTCAAGGTGATTATATTTTTTTCATTTGTCCCTACATGATTTCATAGTTTTCAGACCACCTTTTTCAGGCTAAGAAAGAGAAAGCCTTGGGCAAGCAGCAATCAAAGTCTAGACTAAGGACCTAAAATTTAAACCATCACCAGCGTTTCCTGACTGGGTGATCACTTTGTCAATCAAGACAATTGTCTTTGCTGGGCTCTATGATACTAATGTGTTTGTTTGAGATGCTGAGATATTCTGGGCCTCGGATTTACCCTTGGACAATGACTATGAAGATCTCAAAGGTGGCATGTTAGCTTGATTGGATGAGAAAGTGACAAGAAAGCCTCAAGCACTTGGCATCTTAGCATCTTTGAAACCATAAACCAAACCACTTGGACTTTTCTGCAAGACTCTGCTCCTGCACTGGCTCTAAGTGTCTGGACCTTTGGAAATTCATTTTAGGTATCTCCCAGACAGGTCCTGCGGCCCTCAAATGAATGTGGAGTGTGAGGGAGATGAATCAAACACCCAGAAAGCATGGGAAAATCTTCTACTGTATATTCAGAGACTTTGCAAAACACATCAATTATATCCCTGACTTCCATGATAGTGGGGGAGGGTTTTGTCTGCAGCAAATGTCAGGCACCTTGCAAATGAGCATGTCAACCTGTGTGAAAAATCTTATGTAATCAACTATAAACTGCTAAATTAAGGTTTGACTGGTAGCAAGGTTACAAATCTGCAAATGTTCATGACAATGCAAACATACTTGACTTTGAATGGCATTCAATCCTGAAATACTGTATATATGTTGCAACATGTTTTTTTGATAGTTCAAACTGATTCATTGGAATGTTTGTTCACAAGCAACCTGGTCAGGCTGCATATGTGCTTGATGGGTCATCATGCCCACTATTAGACTTTGTCCATCATGTGTATGACTATCCCATTTATTATGACCCAATCTATTACTTGCAGTACAGTCTCTTGCTTTGACACCCCTCAAAGCCATTGCTCTTAGAAAATGTCTCCTCCTGTCTATCCCACCACTCCTTTGAACTTGTCACCAAGTTCTTTTCCCCCTGCCTCATGTCATCAGTCACTCATGGTCAACTCTAATGGTAAGGATGGTTGTGGTAGTGGCAACAATTTACTTAATGGTGATTTAATATGTTTAGCTCAAGAAAAAAACTCACAAAAACAACACAAAGTATTAAGTAGTCTAAGTTTGTTAAACCAAAGGATCTTAGGTAATATATAGACTTATGCCATTGGACAGTGCTTAACACATCTTGGATCAGCTTATGAGACTTCACTATGATATTGTCAAGGACAAATTTAAGGTACTTAGTAAGACCACAAAGTGGAAAGATGCAACTTGGAGGAATGGACAAGAGTCTCCCAGGAGTTGGGGACTAGTGCTTGTGCTGCTACAATACAATTATACATGCTATAGTGACATTAGACATTTCAGGATGGTTCATACAATTGCTTCATTATATATTAATTCTATGTTTTATCCAATCAAGCTAAGCTTATTATGTGTTCTACATATATATGAATAGTAGCTGGGCATGTAGTTACCTAGCACATATACCAAGGATGTCAAAAATACAAATATGTTTCTCTTTTTTTATTATATATTGGCTAGGCAACTATGTTGGACTTCAAACACTTATATAAGTGGTCAAAACATGTATTATAATAGTATATATGTTATTAGATTGATTTACAGTATCTATATAGCAGGGGAACAAGCAGGATTATGTCAAAAACTATCAGGAACATAGGATATCAAGTAATATCCATAAATGATTATATGGTGGGAGTAGTAGCTGTTTTTAGTATGCTTAGAGACCACTTACATCATCTGAAAATTGCACTGACAAGATCTTGCAAGAAATGTTTCACTCAGAGGCTGATTACATAAGCTACAAATTGCACTGCAACAGCAGACAAAATTGATAAAGTCAAAAATAATATATGATTTTTTATACTTGTACTTCATACTTCATATTTCATACATTCTATATGTACTGTTTGTAAATGGGTACTTGTACATGGGGTATTCAAAGTCCAGAAAACAAAAACTTCCAAATTTAGTTCACTAAAATGCTGATATCAAAATTTAATTTGAAATTTGGGCATAAATGTCCAGCTTTCCATACTAATAAGCACTTGTTTCATGCATGCTTTAACATATCCAGTACAATACTACTATTGAGCCACATTACAGACTCTATCTCAGCAATTAACTATGCCATGGCTCTCACTAGGTTTGTTCAGGCCAGACAGTGGACTTTCAGTTTCCATACAATTGTCTCATTTTCAAGTTTGATATAAACTGTCTCAGCTTTGTTATGATATGTAATATTTTCAAATTCTTCATTCTACATACTTGTACAACCCTTTGCTTCATATTATTCAGTACATTGCACATGATTGTGGGAAAGGTCACATGATCAACAATGATGTTATGACACATGTACTTAATTTCTGCTCTTCTCTCACACTGTCATCCTTCTTTTTCCCATCATCAACTTCTTCTTCACACACACATCTTCTTTACTTTCACCATCTTAGGCAATTACTATTTACAGCACTTGGTCCATACATACTTCTCATCAGTATATATACCTGTACATTATATTGTAGTACATCAGTCTAATCCACTTGTCATCATGTCCACCTGGCATCTACAGTTCAGGCTCAGAACTGTGATTAAGGACCAAGACTATTTTTTGTTCCATCACATCCCATTGCCAAGCTTACAGTGTTTGCTTGAGTTGAAGTCTGGCTAGTGGTTGCTCTTCGAGTGATCATTACACTTGGTTAGACTAAATACACTACCTGGACTCTAGGGTTAAGGAGTGCCATCAGGAGCTTCCCTACATTTTCACTTTCTTTACATCCACACCTTTAGGATGTGGGTCTTGACACCCAAGCTTTTGTCTCAGTAGTTAGAAACTTCTCAGTCCCTCCCTTGAGATGATACCAGTATTGGGGTCATGCCCAATTTGCTAAGGATGACTAGGGAACAACTGCCATCATGCAGCCTTAGGCTGAGTCTATACTGAACACCAGTAGTCCTCAAAGTGATTTGAGAGGTAGAGCATCTGTCAATAGTTTTTTACATTTAGTTCAGTTGAAAAGTTATTTGGGCTTCTACAGACTCCAAGGTCATTTTATGTGCAATTTTGTTCCTGGTTGCTGCGGTCACCAGAGAACCTGTTACCAGAGTTTATGAAGAAGAAGATACTATCTCCGGTCAAAGAAATATCTCCTATGTAGTTTTATTTGCCAAGTCCCCAGAGTGTGGTTGGAAGATATTGCATAGTAAGGATCTCATTTTCATTTTTTAGATTTATCAAGCTGAAGAAGAACAAAGACAAGAATGTCAAATCAGCTAGATATTGACAATTTGGTCTCATGAATTCAAGACCTCAATTTGGAATCCAAAAGGTCATCTGTGACAAAGAAGATCTTCAATCCAGAAAAGTGGAATGGAGATAGAACCAAGTTTAGATTGTGGTGGATCCAACTTTACCTTTGGGTAGCAGCCCAATCATGGAAGTCAGATAAGCTGAGGGCAGTTGCCGTGCTCTTATGATTGGAGAAAAAGGCAGAAAGATTTGCCCAGATTACTCTGGAGAAATATCTTGACTCTGAAAAAGACAAAGATTACAATGCCCAAGGAAACTCCACAGGCTCTCTTCTAGGAGAAAAGGCATGGCTCTCATGGTCACAATTATAACAAGAAATCAAAGATTATTTTCAGATCAATATCTTGGCTCATGAGTCTCTAAAGAAGTTGGAGGCTCTCAAATACAATGGTTACCCAATTGATCTCTTTCTACAAAGGTTTGAGATTCTAAGAAGAGAGGCTGATATAGATGATGATTTTGCCTTGGAGCTACTAAAGAAGGTGGTAGACTTCAAATTTTACAAAAGGCAGAAGCTAAATGCTCCTGCTTTGACCTTTATCTTGGAGGAGCTCATGTCCAGGTATAGAAACATAGGTCGAGTATATGAGCAAATGGCAGTTGAACATGGTCCTCCTAGAGTGGGACCTTCCTCTTCTTTTTCATGACCACCTCCCCACCTGCAAGGGCAATATTATTATCCAAGGCTGCAAGGGGGCCAATACCTGCAACTGTCTTGCCCACCTCCAGGGCAACAACATCATTTCATGCCTACAGGCATTCAGCCAGGCTGAGGAGCACCCATGGAAATAGGAGCATAGCAAGTGTCCCCTCAAAAGAAAACTTGTATCTGCTATGGGTGTTCTCAAGCCAGTCATATTTGGCCAGACTGTGCCAAGAACCTCAACTGCAGGAGGTGACCTCAGATTTGCCAACAAGCAATCTGGAACTGGGACACTGGTTCCTACAAGTATCCACCTGAGCCAGCCTATGCAGTTCAACAATTTATTCCACTGCATCCTCTTCCAACTCTGCCATCTCCCCCTTCCTTATTTTCCCCACCCACTATCAATGCACAAGCTGCATATTCTTTTATGTTTCCAGAAGCAGAGGCTTTCCACAGAGATAAATTCAAAGTAGAAGCCAAACACTGCTGCAGAGGCTTTAAAAGGACAATATTCATAGATGATAAGGGTCTCTGTGAACAAATAGACAATCTTAGTTTCTCTCCCACTGTGCTTAGTGCTGGCATTCATACCACAACTTTGGACACTAGTAGTGAGAACAGTTTGGTAAATTGCACAGAGGACAATTTCCCTGTCTATACTATTTCCTCAATCTTGTTGAACAATAAAAATGTTTATTCTGAAAGGGCGACCCCTTGGAGTGTGGCACCAGAATTAAAATGTAGTGTGCTTGATTCCCTTGTTTGGCAAGTTGAAAATTCTCCTATTTATAAATCCCTCAATGAATCGGTAACTATTGCCCAAAGGTCTTCCACATTGCATTTTGGTGGTGAATTCTCTGTCAAAACCATGTTGATGTGAAAACATGGCAACCAATGGCAGAAATCTTCTGTTCAGGCACTATTGGATTCGGGGGCATCTCATACTTTCATCAATGAAGCTTATGTACTACAACATGGTACCAAACAGTATACTATTGCTAATCCTATTGCAGTTATTGATGCAGATGGCTCTAATGGAGCTATTGGCAAGGTCACCCATATGGTTAAATTAATTATTGGCATTAATGACCATTTCAAGGTTATAGATGCTTATGTCTCTTGACTTGGTTCTCATCACTTAATTATTGGTTATGACTGGCTTTACTGCCACAACCTGGATATTAACTGGCATGACAAAACTATTTCCTTTCCTCAATATATGGAATACTGCCAAGTCATCAGTGGTGGACCCTACCCTCCACTTCCTCACTCATGTTCCAAGAAACCTTCCATCCAAGTTATTGAAGAAGGACTAAAAGAAAAGGTGCCAGAGGTCTATCATGACTTCTTGAACTGTTTTCAGAAAAGGAATCAGAATGCATGCCTGAATGAAAACCTTGGGATCATGCCATAGATCTTAAGGAAGATTTCATTTTCAAGAAAGGACATGTCATTCCTATTTCTGATGTAGAAATGGAAGAAGTTCACATATTCATGAAAAAAGAACTCAAGAAGGAATATATTTGACCATCCAAATCCCCTCAAACTGCACCTGTATTCTTTATCCCCAAAAAGGATGGAAAGAAACGACTCATTATGGACTATCAATATTTAAATGAAGGCACCATCAAGAATGCTTACCCACTACCTCTCATACCCACACTCATTGAATGGCTCAAGGGCACTGACATGTTCACATGCCTTGATCTTCGTTGGGGTTACAACAATGTAAGAATCAAAGAAGGCAATGAATGGAAAGGGGCATTTGTTACCCCCATTGGTGCTTATGAACCTACTATTATGTATTTTGGTATGATGAACTTTCCTCCTATCTTTCAAACTATGATGAACAATATATTTGATGACATGTACACTGTTTTGGTTATTTACATTGATGACTGTATGTTATTTACAAAAGAACATATACAAGCTGAACATGAGGAGATCATGAGGGAAGTTCTTCACCACTTGGAGGAGAATGACCTTTACATGAAACCAGAAAAGTGTCAGTTTTCAAAGGACAAAGTGGACTTTTTAGGAATGGTAGTATCTAAAAAGAGAGTTGAGATGCAGAAAAAGAAGGTGGCAGGAGTTATGGACTGGCCTATTCCCATGCATCTCAAAGGACTTCAGGGCTTCCTCAGACTTTGTAACTACTATTATAGATTTATTGAAGGATTCATGGACATCACCCAACCCTTGAATAATCTTACCAAAAAAAATGTTCCTTTTCATTGGGGTTCCAACCAACAGAAAGTGTTTGACACACTAAAGAACAAATTCAAGATGGCTCCCCTTTTAGCCTACCCAGATCAGGACAAGGAAATGAGGGTTGAGACCGACACTTTGGATATAGCAACCAGAGCAATTGACCATGTGCCTTCATTTCCCATTCATTCAACTCTGCTGAGTGGAATTATTCTATCTATGACAAAGAACTCTTGGCAGTCATTCATGCCTTAGAAGAGTGGAGGCATTACCTCATTGGTAGAGAGAACTTCGAGATCTGGACAGATCACAGGGATCTCAAATACTAGAAAAAGCCACAAACTTTATCTGGAAGATGAGCATGGTGGCATGCACTTCTACAAAAGTTCAACTATGTTTTTATTTATAAACCTGGATCAAGCAACAGATAAGCAGATGCATTATTGTATAGACCAATTATGGTGATGTGGTAAAGGACCACAATGAGAACATTACTGTACTTCCATCTCATCTTTTTATTAATAATATACAATTATCTTCTTTCATGGAATCATCGAGGCTAGAATCATCCAAATTGGGTGTCAATGCTATTCATGATTTCTCTTTTGTGTCTGACTGTAATATTTTCAAAAACAACAAAAACAAAATCTTCATACCTGAACCCTTATGTATCAAACTTCTTTCTTTATGTCATGATTATCCTATTGCCAGACATTCTGGTCACAGACATACCATTAACTTACTTACTTGACATTTCTTGTGGCCTGGAGTCACCAAAGATATTAAAACTTACATAAATAGCTGCCAAGTGTGTGCCCAAACAAAGGAATCCTCAAAGGCACCAGCAGGAAAGCTCATTCCCTTACCTACACCTACTAGACCATGGAAAGATCTCTTGGTCAATTTCATTACTGGATTACCTAAATCCAACACCTACACAGCTATTTGTGTTGTGATAGACTGCTTCTCTAAAGAAGTTGTCTTCATTCCTTGTTACGACACAATTTGTTCTTTGGACTTAGCAAAATTATTTAGAGACAATGTTTGGTGCATCCATGGACTACCCTCTACTATAGTTTCAGACCATGGACCTCAGTTCATTTCAAACTTCACACAAGAGCTTTGCAAGCTTCTCTCTATCTCCCAAAAGATCTCAACTGCATACCACCCTCAAACTAATGGACAAACAGAGCATATCAACAGAGAATTAGAACAATATCTCCACTCTTACATATACAAAAAGCAAGAGGCATGGGCAGATTGGATCAAAATGGCTCAATTCTCCCATAACAATGCCCTCATCACCTCCACCAGTTCTATTCCTTTCACTATCACACATAATTACACCCCACACATGGGATTTGAAGAAAAGTGACAGGTCCAGGTGCTGACTTTGGGAAAAAATTTGGCCATTCTCACAAGGAAGTAGAGCAGGCTCTCAGGAAATCAAGAGAGCGAATGAAGCAGTTTGCTGACAAAAGAAGGTCAGAAGCTCTGGAGCATGTTATTGGCTAGCAAGTCTGGTTATCAACTGATAACTAAAGCTACCTTATATGGCAAAGAAACTTACCCAAAAATGGATCAGCCCTTATCAGATCAAAAGGGTCCTTTCCAATGCTGTAGAACTGGTTCTCCCATCTTCCATCCACATCCACCCCATAAGTCAATATCTCTTGCATTAAACCTTATAGAGAAACTTTACCTGGTCATCCCATCTCATGACCAGATGTGATCAAGATTGATGAAGAAGGAGAAGAATAGTTTGAAATAGATTACATCACCAGTTCCCACCTTGTAAAAAGGAAGCTACAATATCTGGTACACTGGAAGGGTTATGATGAAACAGATTGCACATGGGAATCATTGGATATTATCAACACTGCCCCTGATGCAGTAGCTAATTTCCACCATCTAAATCCTTCAGCTCCATGTAAACTCTGAGGACTTTCTACTGTGGACTTTCAATCCTTATTTTCTCCTTATGAAAACTCTACTGAATCAAACTTTCACATGACCTGTCTGGAATTCCAGTCTTCAAGAGAGAGTAGTTGTTATGGTTTCTCTAGGAGCAACCACTAGCCGGACTTGACACAGCAGAACACCAGCTGGCAAATGGGACAAGATGGAAAAAGAAATAGTCTTGGTCCTTAATCAAGGTTCAGGCTTGAACTGTAGATGCCGAGTAGACACGATAACAAGTGGATTTGACTGGGGTGCTATGATATGATGTACAGGTATATATACTGTTGAGAAGTGTGCATGGACCAAGTGCTGTAAGTAGTAATAACTAAGTATGGTCAAATGAAAGTACACGGGTGTGAGAAATAGAAGTTGATGATGGGAAAAAGAAGTATAGCATCATGAGAGAAGGGCGGGGATTAATAACACGTGCTATGACATCATTGTGATCAGGTGACCTTTCCCACAGTCATGTGCAATGTGTCAAATAATGTGAAGTAAAATGTTGTACAAGTGTTCATAAAGAAAAGTTTGAAAATATCACATATCATAACACTACTGTTATGATATGTAATATTTTCAAACTTTTCATTCTACATACTTGTATAACACTTTACTTCATATTATTCGACACATTGCATGTGACTGTGGGAAAGGTCACCTGATCACAATAATGTCATGACATGTATTATTAATTTCTGCTCTTCTCTCATGCTGTCATTCTTCTTTTTCCCATCATCAACTTCTTCTTCACACACATGTCTTCTTTACTTTGACTATCTTAGGCAAATACTATTTACAGTACTTGATCCATGCATACTTCTCATCAGTATATATACCTGTACATTATATTGTAGCACATCAGTCTAATCCACTTGTCATTGTGTCCTCCTGGCATCTACAGTTCAGGATCAGAACTGTGATTAAGGACCAAGACTATTTCTTGTTCCATTGCATCCCATTGCCAAGCTTATGGTGTTTGCTTGAGTTGAAGTCCAGCTAGTGGTTGCTCTTTGAATGATCATTACAAGCTTGGTCCAAGCTTATGATAATAAAAACTGCCAGCTTCTTTGCCATCACCTTTAGCAGTCTGCAAATACTGTTTCACACCATTCTTTACTGTTTGGAGTAAGCACCTACTTTTTCATCATGTGAGTAATTGACACACCAAGAGTATGCATAATCTAACTTACACCAAGTTTATCCCATCATGACTTCCATGTTCACTATATCATGCTCACATTGTTGAATATTGAACAGTGAAACTTGGCAAGTTGGTATCACCACATACTACTCTACTTTGCTGCCAATAATGGAATACATACAGGGTATATTTGTGAGTTCATGATGATTGTGCAGTTATGCCAATACTTGTGAGATGTTTGACCTGTCACTAAATGGGATTTTGTCAGAGGAAGCATGTGGATGGTACTTGGATCAGATTGTCATATATCATATGTAGGCCCAGGCAATGCAATCTATATCTGATGATAGCTACAAATCAAGTATCATACATTCTAATCAAGGTACATTGTAACAAGTACAATTCACTACAGTGGTTTTCAAAAGTCTGTGGAAAGTTGCAAAATATTCAAAACACTTTTACTGTCACATGTTCAGGACTCCAGACATATCCCTACTAGCAAATCAACACCTAACCAAACAAACCAAATCATATTCACCACAATAAATTTTCAGCATCCTGATTGTCCTCACTTTCAAGTTGTAATGGTGCTGTTCCCAACAACCACTAGCCAGACTTTGACAAGCTAATACCAAATGCTTAAGAGGATAGAGAATAGAGGATAGAGTGCTTTGATCCTTAGTTAGAGTTCAGAAATGACCATGACAAGTGGATTAGACTGGAGATCTAAGGTATAAAGTACAGGTTTATATATGTGTAATGAGTGCACATGGACCAAGTGCTATAATAGGTAATTACTAAAGATGGTCAAAGTAAAGAAGACAAGTGTGAGAAGTAGAAGTTGATGATGGGAAAAAAAAGTATGACAACATGAGAAAAGAGCAGAAATTAATAACACGTGTCATGATATCATTGTGATCAGGTGATCTTTCCCATGGTCATGTGCAATGTGTCAAATAATGTGAAGTGAAATGGTGATAAATGATAAGTTTGAAGAAGTTTGAAAATATTACATATTATAACACTACCCCCTCTTTAAGACTTGAATTCCAGATGAGTCATGTGAAAGTTTGATTTGGTAAGGTTCTCATAAGGGGAGAATAAAAATTGAAAGTCCACAGTAGAAAGTCCTCAGAGTTTTCATGAAGCAGATGAGTTTTGATGGTGGAAGTTGGCTACTGCTTCAGGGGCAGTGTTAATAATATCTGAACTTTCCCATGTATGATTTGTTTCATCATAACCATTCCAGCAAACCAAATATTGAAGCTTTCTTTTTACAAAGTGTGAACCTGCAATGTAATCTATCTCAAACTGTTCTTTTTCTTCTTTGTCAATCTCAATCACATCTGGTTATGAGACAGGTTGACCAGGTAAAGTTTCTCAATAAGGTTTGATGCAAGACATATTAATGACAGGGTGAATATGGATGGAAGATGGAAGAATGAGTTTTATGGCATTGGGAAGAACTCTTTTGATCCAATAAGGGCCAATCCATTTTTGTGTGAGTTTCTTTGCCATATAAAATAGCTTTAATTTATTGGTTGATAGCCAAACCTGCTGGCCAATAATATACTCCAGAGCTTCTGACCCTCTTTTGTCAACAAACTGCTTCATCCATTCTCTAGATTCCTGAAGAGCCTGCTCTACTTCTCTGTGTGAACAGCCAAATTCTTTTCCAAACTCAGTACCTGGACCTGTCACTTTTCCTTCAAAACCTATGTGTGGGGCATAGTTATGTGTGATAGCAAATGAAATGGAACCAGTGAAGATGGTGAGGGAGCTATTGTGGGAAAATTGAGCCATTTGATTCAATTTGCCCAGTTCTCTTGCTTTCTGGATATGTAAGAGCGGAGATATTGTTCTAATTCTCTATTAATAGGCTCTGTTTGTCCATCAGTTTGAGGATGATAGGCAGTTGAGATCTTTTGGAAGATTGAAAGAAGTTTGCATAGCTCTCATGTGAAGTCTGAAATAAACTGAGGTCTGTGGTCTGAAACTATCATAGAGGGTAGTCTGTGGATACACCAAATATTGTCTCTAAATAGTATAGCTAGGTCCAAAGAGGAAACTGTGTCATAACAAGGAATAAAGACTACTTCTTTAGAGAAGTGGTCTACAACAATGCAAATAGCCATGTAGATGTTGGATTTAGGTAATCCAGTAATGAAATTGACCAAGAGATCTTCCCAAGGTCTAGTAGGTGTAGGTAAGGAAATGAGCTTTCCTGCTGGTGCCTTTGAGGATCCCTTTGTTTGAGTGCACACTTGGCAGCTATCTACATATTTTGAATGTCTGTTGTGACTCCAGACCATGAGAAATGTTGAGTAAGTAAGTTAATGGTATGTCCATGCCCAGAATGTCCACCATGGGGATGATCATGACATAAAGTTAAGAATTTTGTATGTAAAGGTTCAGGAACAAAGATTTTGTTTTTGTTGTTTTTGAAAATATTACAATCTGACACAAAAGAGAAATTGTGAATAGCATCTACACCCAATTTAGATAATTTGTGCCTCAATGATTCCATGAAAGAAGAAGATAATTGTACATTATTAATAAAAAGATGAGGAGGAAGTACAGTAATATTTTCATTGTGGTCCTTTACTGTGTCACCATGATTTGATCTATGCAATAATGCATCTGCTTGTCCATTGCTTGATCCAGGTTTATAAATAAAGATGTAGTTGAACTCTTGGAGAAGTGCATACCAATGTGCTTGTCTTTCTGAAAGAGTTTGTGACTTTTTCCAATATTTGAGATTCTTCTGATCTGTCCAGATTTCAAAATTCTCTCTACTGATGAGGTAATACCTCCACTCTTCTAGTGCACAAATTACAGCTAAGAGTTCTTTATTGTAAATAGGATAGTTCCACTCAGTGGAGTTGAAGGAATGGGAAATGAAGGCACAGGGTCACCAGAGTCCATTGTCTGATTTGACAGAAAGAACTGCTCTGGTGGCTATATCTGAAGCATTGGTTTCTACTCTTATCTCCTTGTCCCAATCCAGATAGGCTAAAAGAGAAGCCATTTTGAACTTGTTCTTAAGTGTATCAAATGCTTTCTGTTGGTTGGGATCCCAGTGGAAAGAAACATCTTTTTTGGTTAGATTATTCGGGGGTCAGGCAATATCCATGAAATCTTCAATACAGTGACTCAAAAAAGTGTCCCAATGTTGAGCCATTTTGAAGAGATTGGATGATTGTAGGAGAGCAAGAATAAATCAGGTAAGGTGCTTGCAGGATGGATGAACGTACTTGCTCTTGACATTCAGAAACCACTTTGGTCATGTGATTTGGTTGCCATGGGAGTGAGATACAAGCATTTCAAAATGGCATATCATTGGGATACTTATTTGACCCCAAATTACATTATGGATTTTAGTACTTTGTATGCCCTCCCTTTGCTTGTATCACTGCCTCAAGTCTTCTAGGCATATTCTCAATGAGTTTCTGACACTCCTCAACCTCTATCTTCCCCCACTCTTCCTCAATTCTCTTCCAGAGCTCCCAAACTCCTTTTGCTGGTCCACCTTCGGGCTTTCCCCTCCACCACCTCCGGATACTTCCCTATTTCACCTCTCAGCTCTCCCCTTCTTACCTCCTGACTCATACTTATCATCTATGACTCGCATAGACACTGCCTCCTTATAGCCTTCTCTCACAGGCTATACATTTCCCCTTTATAACCTAATCATTTACCTCATGTGCCATGCAACACAACACATCCACTTCCTTATTTATCTTTAGGGCTCCAATACCTGCCCTAAAGTACCTAGTATATATATTGGAGCGCCACCTGTACCTACTTCTCTCCTCAACCTTGATATATACTTATTTGTGTTATCAAACTTGTTATGGTTTTGGTACACCCCCCGGTCTTTTCCCCCTTACCCACAACCATGTACCAACCAGACCACTCCTGTCACTGGACCACCCACTCTGGCGCATTCTCGCACTCGTTTACACTCGACGTAATGCGTCTTGCAATAGCCTGGCTTCGCCTCCACACTGCCCCTTCCCCGCAGTGTCTCTTGACACAGCCTCCCCCCCTGTGTCCCATCCTGGATCTTCCCTGGATCCTTCCCAGAATATCCCTCGGGATCTTCCCACCCCACCCCTCCTTTAGGGTTGCCCTTTACCCTACCTCCGAATCCCTGGCACTGCCCTCTGGCTATCCCGGATCTCTCCTTAGCACTCCCCTTCAGTGTCTTCCCACACAGCCGTCCCCCCCTGTGCTCTCCTCGGCATCCCCATCTCAGTTGAGGCCAGATCTCTCCTCAACATCGCCACCCTACCTCATGTTGCGCCCCAACCTCACTTCCCTTATGTGACCACTCACATGCCATCACAACGTGACACACCATGCTCATTCCCACGACGCGACTCTTCACTCATGAACTTCCCACGGCAGACCCCTCCTGCCTTTTTGGGCGATAACCTCGCCACACTGACTCCAGGTTTCCTTGTAAAGATACGGACTCTTACCATATTAGGTTAGACTGTGCACGGACCACCATTACCAGATAGGAATATACCTGCCCTAAAGCCCTTACAGCCGGAGTATATAAGTTCGAGCTCCTCTCAAACACCTCTCTCTCTCTAACCTTGATCTGACATCTAAAGTGTACACCTTACGGTTACTCTTGTGGTATTCATCATCTGTTCCCTGCAACACTCCCTTGCTTGATCTCTACCTTGCCCTCTCCTCCTTCTTCCTTTGTTGAAGGACTCCGTCGACCACTCTAGATTCCCTCTAGAGTCCCACCAGGGAACCCGTCATTGTTCCCCCTCCAACGGCTCGTTGCTGCTGGCTTGTCTCTCGGTTCTCCACTCCAGTTAGGAGGACCCATCCTGCTCGACATCGACCTCGCTACCCAACGTCCTCACCCCAGTCAAGGTCATTGGACCTTCTATATTTAGGACTCTTGGTCATTGTCTGTCTCGGGGTATTACTCATGATATCCCTCGTTGCCAGTCGCCAGGCTCCCATGAAGCCTGAAGGTATCCTACGTCGTTAGGACCCAACAAGAGTTAGGCTCAAGGCGGCTCTATGCTTCATGTCTACTTGTACGCCTGCCGGGTGGTAGTCGTAACAAAACTCATTTCTCAAGATCCCCTCCCTCATGCCTCACTTCCCCTCTACCTCATCCTCCTCTCTTCCAACTCTGGGCCAGTCCCAGTACTGCTGACTTATGTCAGGCCATTCACTCTTAACTCCATATGAAGGTGACCAAGAGTAGGAATGAGACATGGTTCTTCACGAATGTGTACCATTGTTACACCAGTCATAACAATTGCAAGATGTGTTGCATCAAGTGTGAATGAGTGCAAGGATGTGTTGGAGTCAGGTGGTTCAGTAACAGGAGCAGTCACATGATGGGCACAGGGTCAAGGAGAGAAGAAAAAAGACTGGGGGTGCACTAAAACTATAATATGGGTGTTGTAAAACACAGAAAAAGTGTGAAAGGTGCAAGGGGATGGGTTTGGGATCCTAGGTTGTCAGTGTGAAGGAATTATTGGACTCACCACAGCACATCACTGACAAATATTGCCTAAATGGAAAATCATGCAAGATGGAAGTGAGGGAACAGCATAGGGGCTGAAAACTGCATTCTAAGTCAAAATAGACCAGGTTTTATAGTCCAGGGAATACCCTAGACTCATAAATAAGGAAATAAAATATGTGAGAGGGTCAGAATAGTCTAGCTTCAAACCTGAACAGTTAATTAAGCTATAAAATAAAAGTATGACTGCTAATTGCTAATGCTAAAGTGATCCAAATAGGAAGGAGGCCATGCCATAGTTTTGTTGCAAAGATTCTATTGTAATAACAATACATACTATTGTGCATAATTCATTGAATTAAGAAGTCATACATCACTTAGGCACCACTTGTACATCACTCTCAAAACATTGCCAGGGGTAATACAGAACGCATTTTTGGTTACATAAGCATCCCAGGCACATCAAAGAAGCATGACATCACCAGGGGCAACACTCAGAAGCAGCCACTCCTTCCAATAAATGTCTATATTGGAAATCTCCTAGTTATATGTTTTAATGGCCCTTTCTTCCTTC